>VDFB02055337.1:456263-497786 GCA_007258455.2 Sequoia sempervirens
TACCTTAGTTAAATTTTGTTTCAGGATCGACCTAGTGGTGGTGAAGAAAATTTCTCGAACTCTGTGCTTCAAGTTTTCAAGCTGCATGTCGTTTTCTCGAACAATGTCCCTCTCAAGTGCATCTGCAACCACAAGTAGAATCTTGTTCTGAATTTATTTCGTCCGCTCCTCAACTCTAATAGTATCAACCTTCACCCTTTCCAAGACTTCATTCCATGCAATTAGTGCCCAATACCAACTATTGAAATCATATGCAACACCTGTTGCAATAACCTTTCCATTAATTAGTTTCTGCTTCAGAATACCCTTTAGCACTCTGAGACATGGAATAATTCTATCTTGAATATCTTGAATATGGTCCCGTGCTCCTTCCAAAGATGCGATCCTCGAAAGCAAAGAGGAAGCTTACCCATATGACAATATCACTTTTTCCACAAATACAACCACTTCTTTGCTTTTGTTGATTATCCACTCCTTAGCCTCTTTGGCTGTGGTCATATCTTCAAAATTTTTGATCATTTTTTGCCAAGAGTTCAACAATGGGGGAACTGCTGAGCTGGCTTGATCAAGAGGCTTGGTTAAATGCTGAATATACTCTTTTAGGCGTTCAACTTCTTGTTTGTATTCTTTTTTCCTTGCCACTTCCTTTTCCAACCTTGCCTTGATAGAAGTGACTGAATTGTCTAAGTCTTCCACTTCTTGACCTTTTGTGGTTGGGCCTAAGTTGACAGTGGTGATGGCGTATTCTTGAGGAGCAATATCCTTCTTTGACTTATCTACTATCAGTACAAAAATTTGTACTAAATGATGGCCTACTTTGTCCCTCTAGATGGTGGAAAACATCTTGTTGGGCTTCTTTATATCAATTGTTTCTAACCTGGCCAAGAAATCGACCGTATCATCTTCCTTTGGAATGCCCGTTTGTACTTTTATCTTCAATTTCTTATTCAACCAATCAAGAATAGTAGGTTGTTCAATGCCTTCTTTTTCCCGAGCATTCTCTACACATGGAATATCCTAAATTCCTTTAAGAGTGAAAATCATTCCTTCTTGAAATTCACCATCCAGGACATCCATTTCATTCTTCGACTCCAATATTTCTGTGCCTATGGGAGATGGGGGCTCATCATCCTCTGTCTGGATATGAATGGGAGAAGGAGTCCTTATGTCACCCAATGACTCATCAATATCCAATATCTCATTCATATTCCTGGACATGGCAGAATGAAGAGGCTCTGATCTTTGCTTCTTTCGAGTAGGTTCCTCATTTGTAGTCTTATTTCTTTTTTCTCTTGTAGAGTCATTAACTATTTCCTTCCTTTTCCTCGAATTGGTGCTCTCGATTGGCTCATCACTTTGGGATGCACCAACATTTGAGGAATAGGATTTCGCTTCACCCATTAGATTGTAAGTCAGAGTCACACTCCTTTGTCGTAGCTCTTGAATCTGCTGATCTTCCCACCATTGTGAATACTTGATGACTGACCTCATCAAGATGGTCAAATCTGCAAGCTCAGGTTTTGACCATTTTACAAGAGGAAGAGGCCGAATCTCATTAAAGCCTGGCTGAATATACTCTCCATCGTCCTCAAGCTGATTTGGCACACATAAGGCTCAGTTGTCATGATCAAGTTCACCGACAGTCTCGACCATAGTCTTTTCCTGACATCATATTCATCTGCAACATTCTCCCAGAAATCCTTCAGGTCTACCTTGTGTTTGTACTTCCTTCCATTCACGGTCCCAATGTGGTGGTGAGGATCAAAGTCAGCTCTAGACCGGTAAGATGTGAAAGGGTACCATTGCATTTCTAACTTGGCGCTTTCAGCTTCCTGTGCTAACAGACAAGACTCTTGCATATTCCCAATGAAGAATGAAAAGGTGATGGCTGCCTTCTGCTTTGTTCTTTGGAGGCCTTGGTATGTTTTTAGTTGTCTTAGAACCTCAAGAAAGACCATCCTATTAGTGGGATAGATCGGGAGTCGGTAAGGACAACCTATGAATCCTTGAACTCTTATGTAAGTGAATCTTGGAAACTGGATGAACTAGGATCCGTACTTGCTGATTAGGATCTTAGCCTTTGATGCATTCAACCTTGCAATATTCTTGTAATGTACATTAGGAAGGCATCATGTGCTCTTCTAAAATGGGCCTTCTCACAGAGTTGCAACTGGGGATAGCAATCATATGACTTGAACTCGTTCTCTCCATTTCCCACCACACCTTTGCAGATCAATCCCATATATCTATAGGTCCTTGCCAAAAGATAGACAACATAAGAACTTGTGTAAATTTTTTTAGTCCTTTCTACGTTTATTAGCTGCTCATGGAGATTGTCACTAATCATTCATGACCAATTGAACATCTTGACGCCTAAAGTGATCTCATCACTTAAATAATACATCCATGTCTTGAATGGTGCACCTTGGGGGCTGCCAATTATTCTGTTCAATAGCAAAATAATATCTCCATAATCTTCCTTGAAGTCTGTATGGAGCAATTTCTTCGACATATTCTTAATAGAAGGCCTTGGCTTCACCAACCATGTCTTGTTGATGTTGGTTGCACAAAGATCCATCCGATCCTCATAAAGTCTTCTTGCATCTTCCTTGGTTCTGTATGAAGTTCAGTTGTAACTGGGTATGCCGAATGCTTCTTGAATAGCCAATTCTCTGAGATGTGCCTATATTCTTCTGTCAGGCACAATGATCTGCCTCTCTTGTGAGTTGTAATGTATGGCACATTCTACCATCAGTTCAACACATTCTATAGCCAGAGGAAATCCTACTGCTTGAACAATGCCATTCTGCATCATTCTCTGAGCAATAACTGTTGGTAAGAGTCCATCTTGTCCATACATCATTTTCTTAAATTCCTTTAAGTCCACATGTCCAAGGTTGGTGTCCGCAATATTTTTCCACTTGGTGTTGATTTTCGATTTTGGTTACAGTCCTTTGTTGGCGAACTTCATTTGGGCCTTTCTCAAAGGTTCTCCTCAGGTGGTCATCAATCTGCGAGAAACATAAAGAAAATATATTAATTTCAAGATTTTAATTTTGATTTTCTTGGATCCTTCTCTCGAAAATTCTAACTTTCAGCTTGTTAAAGATTACATTTTGTGCAAAAATTAGACTGAAAATAACTTAATTTAGTAAAGAAAATATATTAATTTCAAGATTTTAATTTTGATTTTCTTGGATCCTTCTCTCGAAAATTCTAACTTTCAGCTTGTTAAAGATTACATTTTGTGCAAAAATTAGACTGAAAATAACTTAATTTAGTTAATCACTTAGTAAAATTTCGTGAGAAATGTATAAGACCAAAGAAGAATAAAGAATTCTGTCAAACTTGGATTATAAACTTTGAAATTATACTCTTTGATGGTAATTCACGCCAGAATTTATTTCGTCCCTTGTTCTTCTCTTAGAAAAATCACTTAATTCTCCAAAAATTTATCTCTTGTCACTTTAACTTTGGAAGAATTATAATTTTCTCTCAATCGACCCTGAGAGAGAATGAGTTGAAAATGACAATTCAACTGCTTATAAAGTTGAGAAGGTTGATTGATTTTAGTAAATCCATGCTTTTTTCTTTCAAATTCATCGAACTTGGACTTGATTTCTTTTATCCACCATGGCGATCTTTATCTTCAAAACAAGTTTCTAATTTTCCCAAGGCGCCTTCCTTAGCCAAATCTTCAAGATTTTCTTTCGAATATTTCAAAAATTTATTTAAGTGTTCAATATTTTTCGAAGTGTTGGAAAAAATAAAATATTCTATGTGTCAAATTCGATTTTCCAACTCTTTTAATCATGACCCTCTTGGATGGTGAATTTTTATTTTATTCATAGATCTTTCTTGAAATTTGTTTGACTTTAGGCTCTCCATGCTAAGTTGGAATTTTCTTCTCTCCATGCCATCGCTAACTTGGTCATCTTTATGCCATTATCATTTTTCCTTGGATAGGGCGGACTTCACAACTACTTAGCCATTTCTTCATGGGCGAACTTTAAGACTTCTTTTCCATCTTCTCTTTTAGCATGGCGAACTTGATCAATGTTTGGAAATTCTCTTTCTATGCCTCGGGCGAACTTTCTCTTGTGTTTTCCATTCCCTCTTTGAGCTAGACGGACTTTAGACTTGTCTTGCCATTTTCTCTCCTTTGAAACTAAACCATATTTTTCCAATACTTAGCCAATCTCATGAAATTTTCTTCCCAAAGTATCAATACTTAGCCATTTTTATGAAATTTTGTTTCCTCCTCTTGGTTGGGCAGACTTCTTGGCATCTTGGACAAGCTTCTCAAGGTGGGGTGGACTTCATCTCATGCTTGACACTTTCCTTCCTAGCCAAGGGTGGACTTGGCTTATGCTTGGACAAGGATAATTCAAGGTGGGGCAGAGTTCATCAAGTTCATGCCAAGCTTTCCCCAAGGTTGGGTGAACTTTGAGACTTCTTTGCCAAGTGCATGGGCAGACTTCATGAAGGTCTCGCCACAGGTTGGGCGGACTTCTTGTTTGTCTTGCCATTTTCCATCTCTCCATTGCAGGCTTCATGAATCTCATGCCTCTTCTTCCTTGGGTGAACTTGAAGATGCTTATGCCTTGAATTTATTGTCTTCTTCTGGATCATCTGAAAAAACCCTCACCATGTGATTTCCTCTCTTGCTTTTCATGATTTTTCCTTGCTTTTTATGATTTTTCCTTGCTTTTTACTGTTGGAGGCATAAAACCTTGATTCTAAAGATGAAAATGCTGACTCCATGACCTGTGGAACCCTGACGCTTTTTCTAAAAATAGAAAAAAATAAAAAGCAAAATTTTTAAAAATAGTAAATCCCGGATTGGTCCAAAAGTGCCAAAAATAGAAAAAGCAAAAAGCAGAATCCCTAAAAAGTAGGAAGTGTCAGAATTGACTGAAAGCAATGACATTCCTCGTCCTCTAGACCTTCCGAGCACTTTGATGATGTTTACGCATTGTTCTGGGCTTGAATTCTCTACTTGGCTCAGATGACTTTCAAAACTCTAACTCTGAACTCTCAAAGCAATGACCTATGAAATTGCAACCTAAAGAGAAAAACCCTAAAAAAAGAAACTACTGGGGGTCCCCATTTGCAATGGGGCGATGTGTGAAATACGTCACAACAAGACCCAACAACCAATAGTGAATAGTGAATGTCTCAATGTGATTTGCTATGAAGATAAAACATTTCATATCTGTGCACATCACTCAAAATAGGTCTTGTGAAAATGCAATGCACATGCTAATAAGTCTACCATGAAGGAAACAAATGTACCTGCAACCATCTTCCAACATTAGAGAGATTCACCATTAGACT
This sequence comes from Sequoia sempervirens, assembly GCA_007258455.2. Taxonomy (NCBI): domain Eukaryota; kingdom Viridiplantae; phylum Streptophyta; class Pinopsida; order Cupressales; family Cupressaceae; genus Sequoia; species Sequoia sempervirens. Next base: position 461,601 of record VDFB02055337.1, read on the forward strand.
GTTTAAAGAGGAAAAAACCATGAACTTAGTGAAGGTGACTAATGATTTGATGAGAACTATCTCTAGCACCACCACCTTGCAGGAAGAAATTAAAAACCGAAAGGAGGAAAAGGAAGGAAAAAAGAAAAAGATGAAGAAGCTTAAGGAACAAAAGGTATTGAGTGTTGCAGATTGGAATGACAATTTGAATTCCTTAACCATTGATCGGGTGAACTTGGTTGCCAGTCAAATGTTTTAGACTTTGATCCTTGTGTTAGTGTTGCTTTTGTGTTGTTTATTGTTGTTTTTTGCCTGTGCTCTTTTTTTCTCTTCGCGGGTGTGCAAACAACTTGTCTTTGGCTGTCTCTGTGTTGGTTGGTTGTGTTTTGGTTTATCTGATGTTTTAATTGACTCTTTCGCTCTGTGAGGGACCGTGACCCTTTCCTAGCTTTTTTAATCAAAACATTAGAAATATTCAGTAATAGAAAGAACAAGTTATGGAACAATTGAAAGAACAAGTTGCAGAGCAATTAGAGCATCCCATAGATATAATGAATATTTGGCAATCACGTAGCTACTTTCGACCTCACAAAAATCAATTTGTACACACACAAATGAAGTTTGTTAACACTTTAAAAAATATGGGGTCACCAAGAAAGAAAATAATACACTAGCCAACAATAAGTTCACATTGAAGAACAAGGTACTCATGATCATTTGCAAAGAAAGAAAATAATACTACAAAACAAGGATTTTCCAACCAAGAAAAGAGGATCCGCCAAGAAAAGAGCTAGTAGGTCAGAGGGGGAAACGTATCTTATTTGCAAAAGATAGAGAAAAGCTACCCACTAACATTTTGAACAAAACCATTGACGGGAAGATAAACGTAACTTCATTTTCTAATTAGTGGAAGATATAAATTGAGCTTGGTAGCTCCAATGAATAACAAGAGGCAACAACTCAAACTTCTTTATTGCTCTATGGTTGGCTTGTGTAAACCACCTTGATTTAGTAAGTTGTTCTTCATTAGTTATGACTATGTAAGCATTCAAAAGACAAAAAGATAGAAGTGAAACATAAAATATGATTTTCTTTAGCTCACTCACATGAAGTCAATGGGGAACTACAAAGAAATGTCTTGAAATGCACATGGGTGTTGGGTTCGGTGAAGCCCAAATATTCCTTCTAATTATAACGGTAGTATCTCTCACACTCAAAATAGATGCCTTTTGTAATTGACTATTTTTTGGCATGTATTTGCTAATTTAGAAATTGACTATTTTGGTAGTTTTTTCTATTTTGGAGGTGTGACTGAGTTTTAAGAGTTATTGCTGCTTGAATGCAACTTGTATTGAGAATTAATGAAAGAGAATACTTGTTGAAAGTGGATGTAGCCATTGTTGGACGAACCACTATTAAATCCAGTGTTCTTATTTGTGTGTGTTATTGTTCATTCATTTTATTTTCTGCAATCTTTTTCTTTCGTTTATTCTACTATCACTAAATTCAACAATTGGTATTAGAGCTTGGTTAAAAATAAGGAGTTGTGAAGAAAGTTGAGCATATATGAAAGAGAACCCCAACTTGGATGATTGGGTTCAAGCTCTCATGTCTATGTCCCATGGCTCTAGAGAGAGTTTTGATGAAGTGGGAGCTGTTCATATAGATGATGATGAAGATTTTTGGGCTTCTTAGAAGAATCTTTTGGATCAGTTAGATGATGAAGCCGATTCTGTTATTGAGGAGTTTCTTGGTATGTTGGAACCTGACAGTGACATGAAGTAGATGCAAGAAATAAAAAGTGTTGTGGCTTAGTTTGGAGAAGAGGAAGAGGTAGAAGAAATATTTTATTGTGCTGATAATGAAGTTTCTCTTTTCAAATTGCAGTAGGAGGTCGCAGATTCAAACACAATGTGTTCAAGAAATGGTTATAGTACTCTTTTTGTAGGTAAAAAGGTTAGATTTGATTTGTCAATGGAAATGGATGATGCTCCTATTTATTTGGCCACTGAATTTCTTATGAGTGATGTTGATCTTGATTTCCTGAGCACTGCCTGGGCGAGGTATGTGTGGGAAAGGGTCCCGCAGGATTTGGGAGGCGAGGATTTTGACATGCTAGAATACTTCAAAAAGGCTGAGAGAGCAACATAGGCTGAGAATAAGGCCTTTGAATCCCTTATGTCAACAAACAGTGGAGTTGTTCAAGAGAGCTATGAAAATGTAAGTGAGGCCGAGAGTCCTTTGGAGGACATACAAGAAAAAGAGAGAGATGATTTATTGATGAAGATTGTAGAGGTAGAGACAGAGTGGAATGCATTGATTACAAGTAGAGCAAAAGTTGCAACTGAAGGTAATGAGGTAAAATCAGATTTTAATGTGAGATTTGATAAGGTTGAGAGTGATGTTACAAAAAGTAATGAGAAGGTAAAAAAAATTCTTATTGATGATTTTCATGTTTAGTGAATTATGGTGTAAGCAATCAATTTTTACTTTGTTTTGTGATAGCAATAGTGCTATTTACTCGGCCAAGAATTCCGCCTTTCACAATCGAACAAAGCATATAGAGCTGTGATATCATTTTATTTGCTATGTTATTGATGAAGGTAAGTTGCAAGTGGAGAAAATTGACACAAAGTTGAATCCAGCTGATATGTTGATGAAGGTAGTACCTAGGGAGAAGTTCAAATTATGTAGAGCTTCTCTTGGACTTGTCCAACTTTGACAATAAACCTGCAGTGGGGGATATCTCTGAGCAACTATTTGGTCTTCAAGTGGGAGATTGTTGGGTTTGGTGAAGCCCAAATATTCCTTCTAATTATAATGACAATATCTCTCACACTTGAAACAAATTCCTTTTGTAACTGACTCTTTTTTGGCATGTATTTGCTAATTTAGAAGTCGATCGTTTTGGTAGATTTTTCTATTTTGGAGATGGGACTAAATTTTAAGAGTTGTTGCTACTTGAATGCAGATTGTATTGAGAATTAATAAAACAAAATCCATGTTGAAAGTGGATGTAGCCATTTTTGAGCGAACCACTATAAAATCCCCTGTTCTTGTTTGTGTGTGTTATTGTTCATTCATTTTATTTTCTGCAATATTTTTCTTTTGTTTATTCTACTGTCATTAAATTCAACAATGGGTCCCTATTACTCTCGTAATCTCTTGAGTTCGAAGCTAGAACAAGTGCTATAAAGAGAGCACCATCGATGCACATTCTTCTTCTTTAGCAATGAGACTTGGGGATGCCTCTTTAAAGATGTTAGACTAGAAAAACTATGAAGAAGGAGGTTGCAATTGGTGTTTGTCATTTGCTGCATCTGAGGAACAGGAAGACTCCATAGCATCAACAAATGATATAGTCATAAGTCCACAAAATATTTCCTCTTTGAATTTAGGTTCCTCTTCATACACAATTAGTTGAGAAAGCATGGATTAAGCATTGCAATTTTCTTTTATAGGAGGTGCACATGACTAAAAATGTACCTCTCGAAAAGAGTGATATTTTCCCCATTGCTTCTTTGTGTCTTGCCAATCATACACCTATGATTGCTTCCTCTTTGTTATGTTTAAGGCATGTCTCAACCTTGACATTTCTACAAGCATATTTTGATTTTTCTATCGAAGGCATCTCTCTAAAGTATAACCTTATTTTCATTTTGCAAAGCATTTATAAGCTCTTGGTTCTTTGGAAGCATAGCCCCATTGCTTCTTTTACTTCATCAAAGGCATCTTATTTTTTGCACTTTTGCAAGTGTATATTTTCAAATTGAAATTTCCTAATGCGTTATGCTTTCTTGAATTTTTCTAATGCATTCTTCTTTTGAATGTCATTTCTACACCATCTACAAATTGCCTATGGGGAAGATATATTTGGATATTCCATTTGACAAACATGACAACATACATAAGGGCATTGATATTGTGTATGTGACCACAACAATAGGTGATATTCATATGAAAGTCAATTATTGTTGCAACATAAAGATATCCATTTTTTTTAAAATAAAGCCAAGTGTCCTTCTAAGAGTCAAGGTTCAACAACATAGAGTCACTGAGTGAATGAAATACTCCAACATACTAAGTATGAATCATTTAAAAATATAGTTAGTAGGTTTGAAAATTCATTTTAGATTATAGACCCTGCAAGATTTTCACCCAACATTTTGAACTATTGGAAAGCTATTCAAATAGTTTCTTTAAAAAGAGGACCCACCAAACAAAAGATTCATGAGAGCTTCAAAAATGATATCCCATTGGGAATACCAAAAACTCTTGTTGTTCCAAATTAACACACTTGACTTGGGAGGCTAGATAAATGCTAGCTTGGGAGGCAACACAACATGGGATGACCACACATAGCTTCAAACATGTAGGAAATCTCTAGAGAAGGGGAGATCCTATCTAAGCTAAAACTAAATCTAATTCTAAGCTGAATTTATAGAAAAAATGGTTATAGGGAAAAAGGTTATAATGACATATAAAAGTGTGAAGAGAAAAATTGTAATAAATCAACTCTCCTTTCAACAATAAACCATTTAGTAATCTCAAATATAATTATGATTGATGTTGGTGCAAACTATTTTTTCTAGATGATTATGAGTAGGCAGCTATTAATGTCTTTGATAGAGATTGGTTGAACTAGCTTCCACTTGAGAACCATGAGTAGACAACCTCTAAACCTAAAACATTAAGATTAAGGAAACTTTCTAGATCTAGATGTGAAGAACAAAGTAAAAATAAAAATTCCCTTCATTAAAAAAAGACAATATTTACTAAGATAAGAAACCATATACTACATTGACAAAAAGAGAAAGACAATCATAATTGTTGATCAAAAGGATTGGTTCAAAATAACTAAATGATAATTTAAAAATAACCCCCCTTTTAAATGTTACTTTCTTCACACTCTTGAGGGGGTGGGAGCATTAACTTTAATATAAAATAATTCACTATGAATAATAACATCTATTCTCCATGTGATTTTCATAAAATGAAAATTTTAATAAAATCTATTGAATAATCCACCATAGGTAGGTGGTGGACATTGAAGAAAACACATGTCAACAACAAGCCATATGCAACCAAGAATATATTGGTATTTTGATTCACTATCTTTCAATGCAACATAAATCAAAACAATGTGCATGGTAAGAGTCATTTTAAAGTTAGAAGGGGAAGCTTCTTGTAACAAATATAAAACCTAAAACTATAATTTAAACAATATGTACTTTCTATTTACAATTTCTATAGGTGTGTTTTGGGGGTGATTTATGCATAATTAATAAAAGTAAATGTATATTTTTGGATTCATTGAAAGGAAACAATTACACTTTTACTTAAGATGATAATTTTCATGCCTTTTGATTACCAACAAGAACTACCACTTTTATGGTGTTTTGTTGAAGATAGACCAAGTAGTGGATGAACACATAAATGTAAGATCAATATAAATAACACAAAATATTTAGTAAATGATATGAGCATAATGAATGACATTCATAATACAAAGTTTGCAATTAACAATTAAAATACTTCAATTCACTTCAACATACATTAGACTTTATGAGCTAAGCACATTAATAGTATTCAAAGCTACAACAAACAACATAACAACTACAATAATTCAAAGCATCCAATAATAAAGTGATATTCAAACTATAGAAAACATGGGTACACAAAGATATGTAACACTTCAATTACATTTTAAGTAGCAAAAGGTATACTAAAATCTATTGAATGATAGATCTAAAAATAAGTGCGAAGAGCACTTATAATGTTTACAAAACTATTGCATGAAAAATAATTAAAAATTCAATTAAATTTTTTATGCTAATAATAGATTGCTTCCATGCAAAGCAAGATGCATTAAAAAATTATATCCACTCATACTAAATCCTAACTCATACAATCTTCATTTCAAACTCTTAATAAGGATAATTGCAAACTAAAAATAGATTTTCTATAAGATTGTCTAAATATAGTCGGTCTATTAAGTAGTTGCTAAAAGTATATTTTTTTAGAATATATTCTTGTTAGAAATGATGATAACTAAAAATAGTGCCAATGATAAATAGTTTGGGCTTTTTTTTTTAAGAATTGGATCTATGATGAGTTTGATGAAGTCCTCTACTTTGAACATGACAATCCTTTGATGAAACACTAAAAATTTGTCAATTTACCTTGGTGTTTTTAAAATTTAAAAATTCTTTGTTCTTGTGGATGCTACATAAAACCTTGGGCAATCAACCTTTAAACCAAGACAATACTTCCTCAAAATCATTGTCCAAGGGTGAATATTTTCTCATTAACCTTGCTAGAAATACAAAGAACAAAGAAACATGGTTTAAAGATTTAAAAAGGGATTTGAAAGCCAATTTAAACCCTACCTACAATCTTATGTACTTATTATATATTTGAGTTTTTATGAGAAAAACCCTTTTATAGTTGAAACCTCAATGATAATCTATTGATATTAGATACTTTTTTATGGTAATTGATGAAAAACCCTCTAAAATGTAATCACCTAGTCAAATACTCATAAAATTTGATGAAAATCTTGCTATAGATGACTAAAAACCTTACTATTAAGACACTTAAAATGAATATATACCCTTGCTGCTATGATGAAAATGCTCATTGAATGATGAAACTCCTACTCCACTCCTAGTGAAAGTATATAGGCCAAGGATTTATATAATAAACATAAAACACTTTGGCACCCCTTTCCTCCCTATATAGATTGCCTTTTCCCTCACTTCTAATTGCTATTTAAAGCCAAGTTTTTCTTTGTACTATTTATCTATAGATAACATATTTTATATTTTAAAAAAGTCATGGTAGCAAAATGGAAAGATGTGCGTCTATAAATAGCTTGAACAAGTTTTGGGAATTCAAATAACCTCTTTATAGGGTGTACACTTTATAAAGGTGTTGCACATTTTTGAAATATTCCAGTCAACCATCCTACTAGGTGAAAACCCTTTTATGCAAATTTATATTTCAAACTTGGAAATTTCATTTTCCCATTCATAAATATGCACTTAGGTATAATCACAAGTTTAAGTTAGGATTTTTTCCCTTGTCATTCATGTGCGCTAATAGTGTTATGCATGTCTTAAAATTTTGAAAACTAGTTTATGTACAATGAGCCAACATCATTAATCTCATCATCACTTGCAAGATTTTAAATACAATAATTTCTTTTTCCCATTCATAAGTGCATGACCATATGTTGTTTGTAAAATTGAGTTGAAGCTATTTGCTACATTGTTAGACATGTTACAAATTTTTATTTTTGAAATTATGTTTCTACACTCTATGGTGCACATCTATGAGTTGTATTGCAAGTTTTGATGATTATGTAGTAGCAAACATAAGATGTACTTTTAGAAAAACCTTTCAATAAAAACCTAGTCTCTAACACTAAATGTATTAATCTCAACAACAAGATTCTAGTATAACATAAATCACCAATGCTCTCAACTAGATATACAAGAGATCTTCAACTTTGTCTTCTAGAGTCAATCTAAAAACTTAACCTTTCAATGGAATCAATAGACAATATGATGATCTTCATCCATAATAACCCTAATCTATGTGCATTTATAGGCACAAAATTATAAAACCACTAAGTGGTATTACAAAATAATGGGCATATTAGTTGACTTGATAAAATGGATCTTTTTTTCCCTCAAGGATTTCATCTCAAGGGCCATTGCACACAAAATATTTTATTAGGGGTCCATTGAACCCCTGAACCCCCAATCTATGGCATTTCCTTGGTCCACAAATCTATTTTTCACAAGCATTCTTTATTGTATCATATAACATGTCAACATCTAAATATTATCTCTAAAGCCACTCTACCTCTTTACAAGAGCAAATACTAGCTATTACTCAACTTTAGTAGTTGATAAAGAAACAATAGCCTACATCTTACTCATCCAACTAATACCACCACTAAAAGTGTTAAACATATTGTAGACACTTAGAAATTTTGCTAGTATACTTAGTCCCTATCACCTAGTCAGTTCCTTCACCAAGTCCTAATCGGCAAAAAATATCACCTAGTGTAGTCCTCTTACCTAAGTTCACTTAATTAAATCCCTTTTTCCATCTCACCTCACAATAAATAAATAATATTATTTCCACTTATTATCCATCTCACACATGGATACAATTTAAATATTATTATTAATTGATTATTCCTATATTCTTGCTACACATTTCAAGAATAAAGGGTACCTAAAAACACTTGTCCTTATGGTCCCATTATTCTCTCAAACCAACCCGAGAATATAGCTCCACTAGATGCACATTTCCCTTATTTCCCTCATTGTCATAATTATTGGAACATGTTTTCCATTATGCTAAAAGATCGACATGTTAACACCTGATACAAAAGCTATAGATAAACGGATCCACAGGAGATAGTTAGTCCATGTCCTGAATCCAAAGGGAGGCGTTGGCGATTAGTTCAACAATAACCACTTACTAAATTTAGTAGGTTCATCCTAGCCATTCACAATATAACAAACCTCCATCTTTTCCCTCCATCCTCTTCTTGATCCTAGGGAAGTTCTTTCAACTATCCTCCACTGTCAAAATCACTATCAAATCTTGACCATCCATTCCCCCTTTTAGAGATATAAATTCAAGCACTCTTTCCTTCATTCCAACAATCACCACTTTATGTTAGGTACATGCTATAAAAACATGTATCTTCAAGAAAATGAGCATCCACATATCAACCAATCAAAGAGAAAATCACTCAACAATGGAGGATTTGGTAACATTTTAATTTGGTGTTGATGTTAGTGCTTTGTTGGCACTCCTTTGTTGAGCTCTATCTAGAGCTTTTTGCTTGGTTTGAAATAAGAACTTGCATACTTGTTTGTTTTTGTTTTTCATTTCAAAACTTAGGCATTACATTTTGTCGATTTTGTTGGGGATATCATGCCTTATCTAATTCCATTTGTGTGTTTGTATTTCAAGACTAGTTTTCACTAATTAGTTTTGCAAGTTTTTGAGTGGTTCGAACGATCAAGTTTTCACAATTGCATTTAAGAGAAAAACATATTACACTGTGTCTGAAGTGGTAAAGAAAACTTTAATATATAAAATTTGATACTTTGCTAACAAGAAAATTTAAGGTGTTTGCAAAGGAATTTGAGAGTACACTTGTACAAATTCCATATGACCATATGGTAATAGTCGTATAGTCAGTATTATATGGAGAAAACCCTATGACTACGCTTGGTGTAGGTTTGGTTTTCTAGGTTTTTGAATATATATTCAATGATTATCTCACTTGTAAGTACATACACAGATATTTGGCCCTACGACTATGCCTGGTGCAGGTTGGTAGTGGCTATCCAGCTTCGTAGATGCACCGAGGCATGGATGCATGCTGCATACCATAGCACATAAAAATGAAGAACAAAGAGTACAATTGCACGTCAGTAGACAATACTATATAAAGGACCAAAAAACGCTTTGTGAAATGTGTCACTGCTAGGTTTTTTAAACAACAATTATATATAGTTTATTAAAATAGTAAACATTTGAATAGTTTATAATTAAAACATATAAATTACAACATACATTATAATCAACATTATTTAAATATGTTATTAATCATAATCAACATTTAATTATGTAAGTGCAATTTGTTGTGCATACATTAGTGTAATTTCAGAAGAAGACATGTGAGAGCTTTGAAAGCTCCAATTTCAAGTGTGTAAAAGACAGAGTGTTGACTCTGTTCTTTAATATATCATTGTGTTTAGTTATGCATTTTTTGAATAGCATATACTTACTATGTATATTATAATGCATTATTGGGTGTATACAACTTTAAACTATGTATATCCGTTTATAGTGCATAGTCACCTTCATAGGAGATACATAGATTGTACGCAAGTCTTCAATATATACACACATATAGGTGACATGCTATATTCATACTTGGTATGTATACACGATCAGACAAAGGCATATACATAGTGAGAGACAAAGTACCTTATAAGAAATTTGCATATGGATAGGGTAAGTTTATATATTTCTTTGGATTTTGCATGAGTCTCTAAGCCATGGTTTATTCACTTTTCGAGTATGATATTTCATTGTTTCAAAATTTTATTTGGAATATGTGGCATTGAAATTCACAGTAAACTATGTTGAAATATTGTTTAAAGTCCATTTGCATATCGGTTTAGAAAATTTGCAGTGTTTTTAAATAATTTTGAAAATCACTTTGAAATCCGACAATGAGGGTAATGTCTATCCAACCATCAAAATGCACCATGACTCATGTCTAATCCAATGGTTTTTGCAGGGAAGTACTGTCCAATGGAAGCAACTATCCAACCCTAGGAATGCACTGGGGAATGGATGTCGATGCCTGCTCTATCCATGCATGCTACAATCAACAGTTTTTGATTTTCTTGCCTCCTCGTCATATTCTGTGCAAACTCTGTTAGCCTTTAATAAATGAAACCATCCCTCTTTTAACTATGGCATTTAAAAAATAATTAAAACATTTTATATATAAAAATTTAACATTTTTTTAAAAAGATGTTTTTGAAATGGCTCTCCCACTCTCTGTTGAAACGACTATCTCTATTGGTTCTCCCTTGCATTCTACGGTTGGTTCGCCATTGTCTTCTGGTGCACCATTGTTTGTTGGTGCGAAGTTGGTTGCTAGTGTGCCGTTGAATTCTTTTGGGTTAGTTTTGGCCGTTGTTGGGTTTGCTGCTGCTGGTTCGCTGTTGGCTTTGGGTGCGCCGTTGGCTACTGGTGTGGTGTTGGCTTCTTCTGGGCTGAGTTTGGCCACTACTGGGCTTGATGTTGCTAGCTCGCGGGTGCTTACTAATGGTTCATTACCTACTGGTGGGGCACCACTATCTTCTCCTGGTGGCTCTTGGCCTTTGCTTAGCGGTTTTACTGGTTCTGATTTTCCTCCCTTAGGGTCTGGGTCATTGCACGCGGAGGTCCCACTTTCATTTCCTGCTTCTCAGTCCTTTGCTAAGGTGGTTGGGTCTAGAGGTAAAACCCCTTCTTCTTCTCTACCCTCTTTTAAGGGTAAACCCTTACGGTGTTCTTCTTCTACCCCTACTATTTTTTGTGGGCAAGAGGTGTTGGATAAAGAAGAATATTTTTCTCGTTTTTCTCTTATTTGTAGATTTAATAGCTTATGGCCTTCCCTCCCAAATTTACACAAATGGGTTTTGGAATCTTGGAGGCCTATTGTTGAGGATAGGATTGAACTCTATCCTTCAGCTAGGGGTTTTTTTGTGGCTGGCTTTCAATCTGAGGAGGATAGAGCTCGAGTGTTGGAGGGGGTGTTTGGTTGTGGGGGAAGCACTCGCTTTCTCTTTGACCTTGGTTCCCTTCTTTCAACCCTCTTTCTGAAACTATTAGTGTTGTTCCTACCTGTGTCAGACTTCCTAACTCGCCCCTTCAATTTTGGAATCCTTGCTTTGAGTCCATTGGAAATGCTATTGGTAGGTTTATTATGGTTGATTCGTCTTCTCTTATCTATGATCATCCTACTTTTGCCTGCATTCTTGTGGACATTGATATCTCAAAAGATTTACCTGGGGAGGTCATTTTGATGGTGGGGTCTAGACCATGGTCTTAGATTCTTGATTATGAAGGACTTCCTTTCTACTGTAGGAGATACTTTTCTACAAGACATTTGGCTGCTTACTGTCAGAAATCTCATTAGAGTTATGCTACTTGATGGAAAGATGCTCTTCGCGAGCATCTTATTGTGGGAGAATCTTTGGATGATTTTGGGGATGATATCTTGGCCCCTAAAGTTGTGGCTTCTTATGTTGATGGTTCACAGTTACCTTTTGTTGTTGTTGGGGCTTCTAGTTCTGTTTCTGCTACTGGTGCTATTGGTCCATCTGTAGCTGCTGGTTCGTCTGCAGCTACTACTAATGCGGTTGGTTTTCCTACTTTTGCTATTGCGACTGGTGAGGTTGTTGCTGTTGTTGCTAATGATTCTATTGATGGTGCTATGACTGCAAGTTTATTTGTAGCTCCTATTGTTGCTGTTGGTTGTGGGAATGATATTTTGGGTACTTTGGTGGCTTGTCCCCCATCCTCCCCTTGCTCTAATCCTTCAGAGGATGATCTTTCTTGGATCATTGTGCAAAGAAGGAAGAGAGGTCTTCCTAAGCATAATCAGTCCTCTCAATCTCTTGTTAAGTTTTTTTGTGGTGGTCGGAAGACTGCACATGTGGTTTAGCTCTACTGGGGCTTGTTGTTTGGCTGCTGGTATTCTTTGTTGATCTTTTGAGCAGTTGTTTGTATCTTTTGTTGTTTTTGGGATGTTGTTGGTTGTCTAGTGTTGTATCTTTTGAGCAACATTTTGTGCCTAAAGTTGTAAAGGGTTTTAGGTCCCTTCAAAACCTATTTTTCCCTTATAATCAAACATTTTTTTAAAAAGATAAGATTATATTTTAATTTTATTTTTTATTAAATATATAATATCTTTATTTTATTTCTTTATGTAAAAATTTCAATATTTAATTATAATTTTAAAATTATAAAAATACTTAAAATATTAATAATAGAAGCATTATGTAATTTTGTATGTATAATATATTTTAAAAAATAAATAAAAATATATTAGAAATTTGTTGAATGTATTCAACTATCAAAATATGAAATTTAAAAAAAAAAAAAATTATTCAAAAAATATATATTAAGAAAAATTACCTAAAATCTTATACATTAAAGATTCAAAATTTTATTCTAAAAAAAAAACAAACATTAGAATTTATATTCATTTTATATTAAAAAAGTTTAAAATTTAAATATTTACCTAAAATCTTATACATTAAATATTTAAAATTTTGTCCTAAAAATTTGAACATCATAGTTGTCTTCATAATCAAATTTAAAAATTATATCTATCTATATATATATATCCACAAAATTATATTAATCATATAATGTATTTTAACTTAGATATGATTTGATGGTAAACCTCCATATTTTCTATGAGGAGTAAGTCATTATACAATAATATATATATTAATATATATATATATATATATATCATTGTTAATATATATTAGAATTTAATATTATGAAAAAATTAAACAAACATTAGATTTATATTCATTTTATATTAAAAAGGTTTTAAATTTACAAATTTATCTAAAATCTTATATATTAAATATTTAAAATTTTGTTCTGAAAATTTCAATAATCAAATTAAAAAAATATAAATATAAATTTATTTTTATCAAAATTCCTATTATTAATTTACATTAGAGATATAAAAATTTTAATATTTAAATTGATTTAATAGAAACAATTTTTTTAAAATTTAAATATTTTTTTATACTAAATATTTATATGTTTTTATGATACGTAAGCATTATATTTTACTAAATTTTAAAAATAGAGTACACCCGTCTGCTAAGCAGGAATCATCATTCGACCAAAACCCTGCGACTACTAGCCTATTCGCGATCCATACAGAGAACCACTTTAGAGCAATTTTTTTGCAAAAAACTACAATGCCGCATCCATAACCAGAAATACTACAAACAACTACTGCCAATAAACTATAGCAAAGGAAAACAAAGAAAGGAGAGAACACAATTCATAGAAACCCATTGAGACTAGCAAAGGACGCAAAATCCTCCACCCATTCGAAACCACCAGCTGCCATTAGCCCCAACAACTTTTTAAGGTACTCAACCGCCACAACCACGATCATCCGGTGGCGCATTAGAGTCATGCCACTCAAATCCAAGAGGAAAGGAAAGAATTTGACCGTTTCGTCCAAATTCCTCGGGATCTCCAAGTCTGTAGGACACGAAATCCCCGTACCAATTATTGCCGCTTTCAAAGTCTCATCCACACCACCCACCAAGTCTTTATGAAACAACCACAACAATAAGTCCGCTTCCGCCTTTGGCACTCAACTATCCAGCATGGAGGCCAAAAAACTCGAAGAGATATGAGCAATATCCCTTCTGAACTCGTCCCACTCAATGTGACCTTTCCCCAAAACCATCTTCATGCTGCAACCATGAGAGGGTCATTGTTAAGCAAGACACTCTTTAGTTGTTGGTCCATTATCACCCAGAAAGTAGCTTGTATTGATTTTTCCCTCAAAGAAATTGGAGTGTCAACACCAAACCATGTCAGACCCTCCATTGAGACTGCTATCACAAACTTAGAACTCCCAGCCAGAGCCATCCTTGAATGACTCTAGAAACGAAACAAACAATCACCACCAACACTCCACCTTCTATAGCTCACTCACACCAAAAACAAACTTTACAACAAAATCGATGCCATCAATCATAAATAGAGCCTGCGACAACCGATCAATCCCAACTTCCCACAAGCCAAACTTTATTACTAAGCAAGGCGAGCTGTCCTTGTACAGATGATCCCATCCTTCCTCACTTGCCCCATATGCCAAAATTTCCTTAGAAAATGTGCATAGAAAATGTCGCCATCATTACACTAACTCGCTGAAACCAAGGGGAGCAAGCGCATTCTGCACCTTCCACCACCATGATGGATGCCCCAAAAGGCTGCCACCTCACATGACATCGATGAGCCCTTCACCAGGGTGGAGGGTCGCCCACCCATCCACCCATAATCTTTACAATAGAGATTTATTTAACACCTTTCTATCAGGACAAACCACCCCTAGATTAGAAAGATGATCCGCCTGCCCATTCCCTTCTCTCAAAACATGATTGATCATTACTTGCTCAAAGCTTTACAACCAGACTAGAGTGACCTATAGTTTCTCACCAAACTTCCAATTTGAAATTTGTTTTGTCCTTAATGCATTGATAACTAAGGTAGAGTCCCCTTCAATTACCACCTTCTCCGCGTTCAATTCCCTACAAAGATTCAAGCCTAGAAGTAAGGCTTGAAATTTAGCTACATTGTTTATTCCCTTAGGGAGGGTTGCCACCAACAACCGCAAAACAGTCCCATTACTATCTCTCACAATACATCCCGCACCTGAGGGACCAGGATTTCCTTTTGAAGCTCCATCGAAATTCAATTTCACCTAACCCGATCCGGATTCAGACCACCTTACTGTGCTCTTCAGCTAACGCCACACCACCCAGTCCCACAAATGTTGGTGCCTTAATGCCAAACCAATTATTCCTTATAGAAGAATCCCAATACGAGAAATTATGCCCTTTGGAATTCATCTCTTCTATCCTTGCATTAAAACACTCCACTATACATGCCTCAATTTTACATTGCAATCTAGGAATTGACATTTCCTTATCCTAGAAAATCCTCCTATTCCTCTCCTTCCAAAATTCCCATAAGACAATCGAAGGACTCAACAATCAAAGATCTTTAAACACAGAATGATTCAAAGGAGATGGCCAAGACTTCAACCATGATAACAATTTGTTTAGGAAGGACGTTCTCCACTATAACTTGCCACATAACCATTCCCAAATAGCCTGTGAAAATTGATAATTTTAAAATAAATGGTCCACTGTTTCCTTGGAATTCCTATACAGTGGGCACCTAGAAGGACCCTGAAAACCAAGCTTTGAAAATCTATCCCCTGTCAACACCCTACCCCGAGCTGCTTCCCAAGTGAAAATACTTGCCTTGGGAAAACAAGCCTTGTTCCAACAAAGTTGAAGCAAAAGGTTTGAATAATCCCTACCAGAAGAAGCAAGAATTGCATAGCCAATCTTAGCTGAATATTCCCCATTAGTCGACGCATTCCACTAAATTCGATCTCTGCCTTGTCTCCCCAAAACACATCTCCTTTTCAAGACTTTCTCAAAGGCTTCTGCATCTTGAACCTCTAGACCCAATTGGCTAGGAGATTTCCAATGGTAAAAACCATCTTGAAGATCAGAGGGTCTTCAATGTAGTCCCTTAACTTGACACCCCAAACCTATTTAGCTTTTACTTCGGCTCGAGCAAGAGAAGGATCATCTGCAAGAATTGGAAGTCCTTCCCAGGAATCTTCCCAAAAGAGTTCCTCACTTCCATCTTTAACCTCCCATGTTAGAAAATCCAGAATGAGATCTCTCACACTTTTGATGAAGTTCCATATCTGTGAATCACTTGGGAGAGAACTAGCCGTCAGAAAACAATTTTCTTCATTATCCAAGTAGTTGGCCCTTACAATTTTCACCTACTTTAACTCCAGACAAGAATGATTTTTCCAAGCCAATTTTGCCCCGAGAGCCTTATTCTGCAAAAGCAATTTTTTTAACCCCGCACCTTCTTCATCCTTCCATTCGCACACTTTCTACCACTTAATTAGAGGAAACTTCTTCTGATCCCTGCTCCCATTCCAGAAAAAAATATTTTATTGATCTATTTATAGATTTACTAGCACCCACCGACAATGGTAAACAAGATATCATGTAAATGGGAAGAGCCACAATAATAGATTTTAACATTGTTAATCTTCCTACCCAAGAGATCCATTGGCTCTTCCATGTGGAAAGTTTTTCTTTCACTTTTTCTAGCAAAGAACTCCAATTGCTTCCATGTTGAGTGCCTTTAGCTAACGGGAGTCTTAAGTATTTGCATGACAGTGATCCTTTTCTGAACCCCAGGCACCTCAAAATATGACCTTCCAACACACTACCTATATTGAAGAAGAAAGCTTTTGATTTGACCAAATTCAACTCTTGACCCGAAGCAACAAAATATTTATCTAAAATACACTTAAACCTCCTAGCTTCCCTTAGCGAGGCAACCCCAAACAACATATTATCGTCTGCAAATTGTTGGTGTGTGATAGAAGCAAGACAACTTATGACCTGAAGGCCCTTTACCCAACCATTGCTTCTTTCTTTATCCATCCATCGACCCAGAGCTTTTGCCATAATAATAAACAAGAAATGGGAGAGAGGGTCTCCCTGCCTTAAACCCCTTGAAGCTGTGAAAAAACCCTCTGGAAAACCATTCAATAAAACCAAGTACCTCAGACTAGCCACCCAACCAAACAACCAATTAAGCCATTCTTTTTGAAAGCCAAAAGCCTCCAATACTTTAAACAAGAAATGCCAATTAACCCTGTCATAAGCTTTCTTTATATCCAACTTGAGCAGCATTGCTGGTTTCTTTGTCTTTTGAACTAAATGGATGACTTCTTGAGCAATAATTACCCCATCTTGGATTGACCTCCCAGGCACAAACCCAGTTTGCTCCTCTGAAATGATAACTGGAAATTTTTTCTCTATTTTCCATTGCTTTAGCGAGAATCTTATAAAAAGTATTACAAAGAGAGATGGGGTGAAATTCATTCCAAGATTCCAGCTTTTCTTTCTTTGGGATGAGGGAAATAAAAGAATTATTTACCTCCCTTAGAATTCTCCCTGAACTTCTTGAATCTTTGATTTCCTCTGTAATCTCCGCACCCACAAAATTCTAGCACTTTTGGAAAACCGTCTAGCCCAGGGCCTTTTCAGGGTGTAAACCAAATGCAGTTATTTTAATTTCTTCTTTCAAGAAACTAGCATTTAGTGCCTCCATTTGTGGACCAGAGACCAAAGCTAGAATACTCCTTAAAATTTCCTTCTGAGCTTCCAAATTGGAGCCCTTCCAATCATTTAGAAGATTACTAAAGTACTCCACTACCGAGTCTTTAATTTCTTGAGGTTCCTCCAAAAGATGACCATCAGAACCTTTTATGCTTGCAATCCTATTTATTTCCTGCCGGACCTTGGTGGAGTTGTGAAAAATATTTGGTATTCCTATCGCCTGCTCTAAGCCAAATTTCCTTGGATTTTTGTCTCCAAAATAATTTTTCCTTAGCCATCAGATCATTTAATTTCAAAGTCAGTGTTTTCTCCTGCTGAAAACTATCATTGTCCATACCTTGGCTAACAATAACTTCAACTAGACATTCTAACTCATCCTCAGTGTTTTTCTGCTCCTCAAAGATATTTTTAAATTGGTCCTTATTCCACTGCCTTAATTACTAGACATACTTCAGTTTTTCCACTATATTAAACATCTTTGAATCACCCCGATTGCATTCCATCCACCAATGTTTAATCAAATCCAAAATATTCAGATCTTTGAACCACATCAGTTCCACCTTAAACGGGCATTGAATTGGCTCCTTCTCCCCTTCTATTACCAATTGAACAAGAAAATGATCCGAGCCTAGTGAAAGGGAAGGCACCCAAATTCCCTTTAAATAAAAACCTATCCAACTTCTCAAGCTGCAAAAATATTTCCTTCTGTTGGTCCAAGTGAAGCTACCATTCCTAGTTTGAAATTCTACCAACGAATTTCTCTCCACAAAAAGTTGAAAATATTTTTGTGATCGAAGAACTCTACCCACCCCCCCTTTTTTATCTACAGGCCTTAAAATAGTGTTGAAATCTCCCCCCGAAATACAAAAATCTAACCCAGGACGATTGAGTAAAAGGTCTAACTCATTCCACACCTGCCTTTTTTGCAAACAAGATGAAGGACCATAGACATTAACAAGCAGAAAATGAAGATTAGAGATGAAACTCCTTACTCGAAAAGCCAACTAGTTTCGATTAGACTCAACTTCTTCCACTAAAACTGATTAAGGCCTCCAAAGAGTGATCAAACCACCCAATGCCCCATCAACACCCACTCCTAGCCATTTCCAGAATTTCAATTTTTTTCCAAACTTAGTCAGATCTTGGTCTCCAAGTTTAGTCTCTTGAAGAAGAACTAATTCCACTTGAAAAGCTTCAATATGGTGCCTTATTAGGCTCCATTTGTTAGGGGCGTTTAGACCCCTAACATTCCATGTAAGTAGCCTCGTTGTTCGGGAAGAGTCTCGCTCTTCCCTACTTTCATCATAGAGTCAATTTTCTTTTGACCATTTGCTTCTCCATCCCACTTACATTTTTCCTGATTTGGAATCCTTCCCCTCTTCTTATTCTCAACACAGTCCAGAGTGGTTTTAAATAGGTCCTTCCAAAAAATACCCAACTTAGTCCTTACTGAGTCCAGTCTTAAAGTTGATTCCTTTTCTTTCTAGATTGGGAGCTAATACCCTGAACACCATCCGCTACTTCCTCAGCCTCCTGTCCAAAGTGAATATCTTCCAACATGTCCCCATCTTCTAAATCCCATGCACCATTCTTAGCTGCTTCAGCCAACTCTACCAATTCTTTTCCTACCTCAATCAAGGAGTTTAGTTCCACATTTTGATAAATTTCCCCCAAAATTTCCAAAACCTTCGAGATCTTATCTTCCAAAACTGATTTCTTTTGAGTATCCTATTCCAACACATCTTCTTGCATTGGCTCAACCTCGACGGGAATGGTTTCCAATACCAGAGGCTTTGGCGGAGGAATGTGTATATCCCTACCATAGTTAAGATTTTGCAAAGGAGAACTTCGAATCACCAAATGCTTTGCCCCTCTAAC
Organism: Sequoia sempervirens; assembly: GCA_007258455.2. Taxonomy (NCBI): domain Eukaryota; kingdom Viridiplantae; phylum Streptophyta; class Pinopsida; order Cupressales; family Cupressaceae; genus Sequoia; species Sequoia sempervirens. The sequence goes on from VDFB02055337.1 coordinate 480,986, forward strand.
AACCTCTTTCCTCTTTGGTTTATTCATAGCATTTGCTTCAACCGCAATCTCTATGCGCGATGAAGAAGCCTTCGCCTCCCTTACTTCACCAACTTTTGTAAGTGGAGATCTGCAGACCAAAGGTCTCACCAAAGAATGGCTGGTAAAAGAGTCTACCCGAAGCTTCTAAACCCAACTCCCATAGTCCGATATCAATTCAATTTCTTCATAGATATGCCGCACTAGATTATTTTCTACACAAATCCTCACATAGGAAGAAGCCTCCTTCACATCTTTCCACTCTGCGCATACAAAAGTGCCCAAACGATTTCTAATCTCCTCTAAGATACTGGCCTCCCAATATTCTGATGGCAAATTTGAGAGTCTATACCAGTCCTACATAGACTCCATTACATGGCTTGAAGGGTTAAATCCCACAACCCACTAATGCAGATAGAAGCCACAACCATCAAGAACCTAAACCCCATCAACGATCTCATCCCTCAACTTTCTAGTTGGGCACACGACTAGGAAGAACCCATTTTGGAGAATTTTAAACTGCAGTTCTCAACCCCAATGCTCCTTCCACCACTTAACTAAATAATCCCAGTTCAAAGAGGTCCCATACCATTTCACAATCATCCCTAGGTTTTCCAGCCGCAGTACCTCCACTTGGAGCTTTACAAAACTAACCACCAGAGAAGCCCAGCCTCTTGGTATCGTTTTTCCTCCCATAGAGGCAACCATTTGGGTCTTTCCAGACTCAAAATCTTCCCTTGCCTCCTCCCATTCCATTTGTGGCTGTTTTCGTTGTCAGATAGTTTTAGAGTTGCTTGGGTGATGATTAGGGTTTTGACCCCATCCTTCTTGATCCTCCATCCTTGGAAAACCACCATTCCCTTTATCACCTCTTTCTTGTTGACGGGGCCTTCTAAATTCTTCATTCTTGTAAGCACCTCTTCCATTACGATCTCTAGATCTAGGCCCTCCCTGTTGATGGCCACAAATCTCAAAATCTCTACCTTCCTCACATTGAAACGGGCAATTGTTCGCATGAGGTCTTTCCCATATGTTCGAATGCAAAATATCATCAATATTTGCTTGACTGTGCTCACCCCTTCCATTCAACCCACACTCTTGCCTTCGCCTTGCTACTGACCGTTGCAGACCTCTGACACCACACACCATTTCTATCTTAATCATTAGATATTTATATGTTACATTAAAATAAAAATTTAATTTTTTATTAAATTTATTAATATTTTAAATATTTTTATAATTTTAAAATTATAATTAAATATTGAAAGTTTTACATAAAGAAATAAAATAAAGATATTATATATTTAATAAAAAATAAAAATAGAATATAATCTTATCATTTTTTAAAAAAAGTTAAATTTTTATATTTAAAATGTTTTATTTATTTTTAAATGCCATAGTTAAAAGAGGGATCATTTATTAAAGACTGACAGAGTTTGCACGAGTCTAACGAGGAGGCGAGAAAATAAAAAACTGTCGGTCGTAGCATGCATTGATAGAGCAGGCATCGACATCCATGCCCCTTCGCTAGCTATCTGTGGGTCCCATAGGCTGCTTGGCCTCGTGGACGTGATTAAAAACATTCATTCATTCATTCATTCCTAGGGCTGGACAGCCGCTGCCCTGTCCAATGGCTATGCTAACGGTTTCGGAAAACGTTGTGAAAGGCACTGGTCCAACCATCATGATTGGCATCCAATGGCCGTACCTCCCTAATTGTCTGTCGGTCTACCGTGCTAGACGCGCTTTGATTTGTGTAGCAGACTGTGCATCTGTTTCGTTCCAGAACGAAGCTCTATTTTCCTTCCAACGTTATCCGTTTCCTTCTAGCATTATCCGTTTCCTTCCAGAACGAATTTATAAGGAAGAAATTCCTTAAAGAATTATCAGGGCTTCTAAATACAAAAGATTATGTAGGTTTGCAAATAATTCTAGAAATAAATGTGCTATATGGAACCTTACCTCTGTGTGATTTTTCTATTTTTTCTTTACGTGGCTCTGTTTTTAATTTTATTGTCTTATATTATGTAGTTTTATATTATATTACATATTATATAAATAATTATATTATTATATTATAAACTAATATATTATATTATTATTTATAATATATTATTTTATAATAAATTGCATATATATATATATATATAAAATTTAAATATTATATAATATTTATATATAATAATGTATTTTGGTAAAAAATATACAAATATAAGATAATGTATTTATATTATATTACATTATCTTATATTTGTATATTTTTTACCAAAATACATTATTATATATAAATATTATATAATATTATATTTATTATATTATTATATTATTATATTACTATATTATTTGTGTACAAATTGGTAAATTAGTGAAGTTTTGATTGATATTGATTTCACACTATAAGTTGGTAAATTAGTAGAGTTTTGATTGATTTTGACTTCACATATCCTAGGTGTATGGATTTGATTTACAATTTACTCATTCATTACCTTGGGAAATTTTGTGTATGCAAAAACTCATCTTGGTTTAGTTTCTCAATCATACATTTGACCCCAACTTTTAAATTTAAATTTAATAATGTTTCTAAGTTAATCCCTTCTCAATCAATAATATTATTTGTTGACTTGAGAAATAAAACATTTAAATGAGTTTTAAAGTGTCATATAGTGCCAAGTACCTTCTTTTGTGGTATTCTAAATAAAAATATTTTTTCTAGTATTTTAAGCATAAATTATATGAAGGAATTGTAAGGTAAGAATATTAAGTGGCCTTTAAGTGAAGTATGTGCTAATCATATATTAAACCTATATAATGATTTTTTTTTAAAGCAATCCTAGTAAAATGGATTGAGTTGGTGAAAATGATAAATACTTATATAGTAATGAATATCTACTAAAATTGGTATGTAATAGTGTCTTTGTTTATGAATGATTTTTAACACTCTATAAGTTATGATTAACAATGCATATGTTAAATAAAGGATATTAAAATTCAAGTGTGCCTTAGTTGAGTGGTTCTTTTAGTTATATGCCAATGTGCATGGGTTACATAATAGTTAATCCTATCCATTCTACTATATGCATGAATACAAATTCTAAACTGTTATTTTTTTCTCAAACCTTTGTACAGTTCATTCAAATATTTAGCATACCTTTTTAGATAATGCACATGGATGTATTTTAGTGGTTTAGAACTAAGATAGAAGAATTTATGTACATGGTGGCTACACCTGAAAAGATGTTTATAAGATAACATAATCTGAATATTATTTGATCCACTAGATGAGGTGTTTTTTATAGATTTGTTTTAATTTTATCTAAACATCTCTTTGATTTGTCATTAACATGGGTCAAAAAATATGAAATGGAGCATTTGGGAATGGATAAGTGGATCTAGTTTGGATGTGTACAATTGATACCTTAATAAATGACACAATTGATAGTTACCTACTGATAACTTAGTTAAGTAGTGTCACCATTAGATATAGATTTGAAATGAAATATTTTAAATAAACTATTAAAACCCCAATCTATACCAAATGCAACATGTGATTGAGTGAGAAATTAGAAACAAAAATCAAACAAACCAAAACATCATTACCAAATGTGATTCTTGTTGTGCCAAAAGTTAAAATTACTCATAATGAAAGAGATGTGGTTACTCGCATAGGAAACATAACAATAAACAAGTTGGGACCCTTCAAGATGGCAAAGGGTAATACATAATTGAAATTTATTTAATTTAAAAAAAATATATATCTAACCATGACTACCATCATGGAAAGCCATCTGATTGCAAGAAATAAATCTATAACATGTTATTATTTATAATTCAACCATTCTAAAGTGAATATGCATTCAAATTTAATTGTTTAGAGTTGAAAAACATGCACATAAGGAAAAATTATATTGTATATAGAATTATATATATAAAAGTGTAGAATAATTCTCTACACATATACAAAATTGACATTTATACCAACTCAAAATGTTTTTTACAAAATGTTACATATGCCATCTCAAGATCTACATACAAAGTGCATGTTGAATAACTACACATTAAATCCCAATAGTCCAATTGATCTTATGTCTCAGACGAATCTTACACTTGTGGTGGATCATCAAAATCTAGCCTCCTCATGCCACTTGATGGATGAAAAGTTGACTACACAATAACAAGTCAAACCATAAATTTGATGAATACACACCTAGAGTCAAATGCAAAACCACAAGACAATGAAGACACTTGTTTATTTTAAGAACCCAAATTCAAAGTGAATTCTTTTTAAGCACCAAACTTAAGTGTTTTGATTGTTTTGTTCATTTTTAAACCCAACAAAGCAAATTCTAGTGAGTTTCTATTTTTTTTTAATCCAACTTTGAAAATACATGATTGATTTTAAGCACCAAAGGGAAACTTAGTTGGTCCTAGAACAGAAAAATAGACAACATATAATTCCTAGATTATTACAATAAGCATTTAAAAATGCTCATGGATTTTCAACTTTTTGTTTTCTAGCCTCTGACAGGGACGTCGTTGCACATGATATTAAATATTTTACCACTTTCTAATATGGCCATTAACTATTTGACCATTGAACTATTTGTACATCAATTAAACTCAAAAAATTACCAAATATGGTGTTATTTTTATGACCATTATCCATTTAATCATTGAACTAGGTGTATATTAAATATTTGTACTTGTGATTTAAAAGACAATATATCACAAGAATATAATTGGTCCCCTTCTATCTATATGTGTCCATGATTTAAACTACATGATTTGTTCCCACAACATAGTTTTTACATTAACATGGTGTCTTAATAATAGACCTACTTGTACCCTTAACTTAACAATGGCATCAATGATCCAAACCAAACAAAGCATTATTTTTATACAATGACTTTAATTCCATCGACAAAACACATTAATATCCTTCTCTTATAGTGTGTTAGCTATAGGTTAGAGTAGAAATAATGGGTTAAAGAGATTCAAGATCATAAAGAGTTGTAAAAAGGAAAAAATTGGAGGGGAAACTAAAATATTAATTAGCTCATTTTGTTCAAATAAAAAAAATTGAAAAATAATGTTGTTGTATGAATCCATTAAAATTTTGGACAAAGGATCAAGAAGAATATGAGATTGTTATTAGACCAAAACATCAACATAAAATTTCACATGAGCTAGCATATCTCCTCAGCTATAATGAAGTTAAATAAATGGATGAGCACCTAAATGAACTCCTCGAAAGAGGGTTTATTTAAAAAAAATCCATTTTCATGCCCATTGTTTTTGGTGAATGAAAGAGTAGAAAGGGAAATTGCTAAAAAGATATTTTGTGTAAATTATAAACATCTCAATAATAATATTTCCATTTAACTACCTTATTCCATCTTATTTATATCTTTTTAGGTGTGCAACAACAAAAAAGATCTCAAAGTTTGACTACAAATCAAGATTATGGGCAATAAAGGTAAGATAAACAAATAAACTTGTATAAGATTACATTTTTAGTTCCCCACAGAGATGCTAGTATTTGCCAAATAGGGTTTGATATCCTTATATCATATATGAAAAGAAAAGATTAGGCTTTTCATCTGGATAAATATTAAAAAATATTCATTTGGTAGATACCAAATACTAGGTACAAATTCTTGGATGAGTGGTGTGTATGCTCTCCTTTCGTGCCTTTGAGCAATCTTGAGGATAAGATACATCACTTCCTTAAAATATAATGATAAATTAGAGATAATTCACTTAGCTAAATGTGTTATGTTCTTATCTCCATCTCACTCGATTTTGGATTATGAGATGAGCCTTATGTGGCCTTGTGGTCCTAGATCCAAATTGGTTGATTTTAGACTTTTAAGTCATGTGAAAAATGGTAAAACGTGTTTGTGTGGTTTACATAGGTTGTTCAACTCTTGTGAAAAATATTACATTTAATTATTTTTGTAATTGCTTAATTTCTTACAAAATGACTTTGTCATATTAATGAAAAAAGATTAAATTATTTTTTATGCCTTGCAATGTATGCAAATTACTTGAGTTGATAATGAATTGTGCATTTTCAAGAATTAATAAGAATTTATGTGTGTGAGATTCTAATTTTCCTTATGTTGAAAAGAATTAATATAGGCAAGATAAATTATAAAGAAATATTACTTTAAAGTGAAAGGAAGGTCACTTGGTATTTAAATTAAGTATTATTCCTTAAAAAAATAAATGTAAAAGGGTATCTTAATTTTAAATGTATTGTTTATGTATTTTGAGTGTGAAAAGAAAATAAGACTTTTTGTAAAGGGGAATTTAAGAGCATTGTAGAAAAGAAGAGATCTTATTTTTAGGGAATTCTATTTTATTCATATTTTGGGTTGTATTTTCCACTCCTCTTGCTTAGAATTTTGGAAAGATTGTTTGGGAAAGGTTATAATTGGATCACAACCTTGTGATGAAGATTAAATTGGAGTGATTACTAATTTTGTGTTGGGATAATAGAAATAAGAAACAACTCCATTTGTGTGTACTTGGATTGAAGGTATCTCTTTTAGATTCATATTTTTGATTGTTTTGTGCTCATGGTTTGGTCATGCCACCTTATGTGCATACATATGCAATTTCATTGAGTATGATATGTTTATATGTGGATTGTTAAATTATGTAAGAATAATTTAACAATGTTGTGTTTAAAAATTATTGAATGATTCATTTTGCACCAAAATTATGACAAAATTTTATACAAAAATTTATGTCAATGGAAAGGTGCATTTTTCATGCCTATAGTTCAAAAGGGCATCCTTATACTTTAAAAATTAAAAAATATTTTTTTTTGGGTGGGATTTGAGCTCCTACCATTGAAACTTTAAAAGTTTGCAAATTCATACATGTTAAAAATAAGTGAACTCAAACCTTATTTTGAGTATTATTTTACAAGAATAAAATCTCCTCATAGATACCTTGTTTGTGCAAAATGGGGCTTTGGATATGGACATCCATCAAAGGTTGTAGGATAGAGGAATTTTGTCAAATGTTTATGTTGGAAATGCTTTGGTAGATGTATGTGAAAAATGAGGAAGAATAGACTAGTCATGTGATCTGTTCGACAAAATGCCTCAAAGAGAACAAGGTAGGGCTGGCCATCAAAACATAAGAAATATTAATTTTTTTGTAAATTTTGTAAGGTATTATAGTTTTTTTTCTTTTAATATATTGAATCAAGCAGATTATTACAAAGAATAAGAGCATAAGGTATTATAGTTAAAACGATCAAGCATAAAATTTGTCATTGAAACGCCCATGCATAAATGTATGCAAAAACATAGACAAGGTAGTAAGCTATTTGATTGAATGTCTCAAAGAAGTGTGGTATTTGTTTAGAAAATTACATTAAAAATGAACAGGCAATACTAAATGTGGACACAAACCCAAAAACTTTAAACTATAGATACTTAGACAAAAATAATAAATAAATAACTTTTATTTAAAAAAAAACTTGTAAAGTTGTTGAACTATTCTACCATATTCCATTTCCCCTGCCTGTGCATTTTTGTTTAAACTATAATCTAACACTAAATTTGTTTAAATATTGTTTGCTAGTTCTTAAATTGTTGTTCTGCTCTGTACTTGCTAGAATTTTTTGTAGTTTTATATTGCAATCCTATTGTAATCAGGATTTTTTATCAATACAAAAAAATAACATAGTAAAAAAAAAGGGTCATTAATGTTGAAGTCCAAAAAATCAAAGCCTTATCTGAAATTGTTGAGTCTAGGGGATCTGACACAGGTCAATGACTGGGAGTTGTTGTCTTTGCGAATATAACTTTGTGGTGCACTTATGAATTTGTTTTCTTTTGTTGTAAAATACAACTTCTTGTACCTGGATCTAAAAGAATAGAATAGAAGACTTCTAACGTCCACGAGACCAAAAGAAGGCCTATGGAATAGTGACCCCTACTATTTTAACATTGTGAACTGTTGTTCTCCTCCTGTTTAGTTTGATAACGAGCTCTCCCATTCTACCCACCCATTGCATGCTGAATAAATCTTGAAAATCTGAAGTTGTTAACCCACTTATGTAGCTTCCTCTGATGTCACTATAAGCTTTACAATCTAGGATAAAATGCTTTTCAGTTTCCACCTGCCCATTTGCACAAAAGATACAAACCCTCTCTTCCCAACCTTCTTTTGGCCTTTTCCATCTCCCCGTTTCACACCGAAGGTGATGTGAGATAGTCCTCAACCGTGCAATGAGAATCTTTGATCTCCACAAAATATTTGCCTCTATATATACCTTTTGTTGATGGTCTAAATTGGGATTAAATTCTTCTACATAATACTTTTTCTTTCTCCCAACTGCTCTTGTCCACATAATCTTACGAAATTTTTCAACCACATACAACTTTAATTCCTTACTATTATTAAAACACTCATTGAAGTGAATGTTCTACTTGTTCATCAACTTACAATTTTGTTTCATCCATGCCTTCTTTCTTTTCCCTAAGACCCCCCTAAAAAAAACATTTGGCCACCGATGAGCTTCCATCTGCTCAACCTTTTTCAAATATCTCAAAAAACTCACCATAGTGATGGCCTCAATAGGAATTGCCCCTGTTTCAACAAAAAGTATCTCATAGAGAACTGAAGCTTTTAGTTTGAATTTGCTTGTGATCAAACACTTTTGAATTCTCTCTATTTGTACCCACTTGATGTTAGAAGTGCTGCTAGCCCAAATTTCACACCCATAAAGGACCACCGGTATAACTAACAACCCAAACAATATTTGAATAGTTTTCCAATCCCATAACTCTGCCTCTCTGCATTTGTTTTGAAGAGAATAAAGGGCTCTCCAACCTCCCAAAGTTCTTTTCCTTTTGCAAGTCTCTCAACATAGCTTGTTGTTGAAGTCAATTCCTAGGTATTTATACTCTGTTACTTCCTCTAGGATACTCCCTTTGAAATAAAATTCGAACTGATTTTTTTCTTCTTCTTAGAGAATACCATGATATTGGTCTTACTAATGTTAACTTGCATACCAACATCCTTGTAGAAATGTTCAAGTACAGCCAAATGCGCTTACAACCCTTGAACAAATCTACCAATCAAAATAAGATCATCTGTGTATAAAATAAGTTTTACAACATACACTCCTAAAAGGTTAATGACTGGGGACCTCATGCCAGTAGCAACACAAGTACCGTGAAGCTTTAAAATGTCATTCCATGGTCTTCTAAATCTCAGAAAAGACAAAAGAATAGGTACCTGGGAATTACTGAGGCAGAGAGAAAACTTTTACTCTTGCTGGAAAGTTTTAGTCCACTAGCTTCCAGCGCTGGAAAAGACCTTTCCTCTTGCTGGTCGAGAGAGAAACTCTAGAAATTGCAGTGGCTGAATAGCAGTGTAAATTTAAAAAACCAAAGTTAATAGCAATGGAAGAAAGTAAATTTCCTGTCCAAGGTTGAAAGAGCGAGAAATTTAGTGTGTTGGGCAACTTGCATAGCGGGTAAGCGTTGAGGAATTAATTTGCAGTGTCCCACATTAATATTGATTCAACTTGCTGCTATTTTCTGGCGGCATGGGGTTTTATCTGGATGCTACAGACAGTAGGCTGGTGGTGGCTGGTGGCTACGGTAGCTAGGCATGGACAGACCGTTATAGCAAGTATGACATGCTACGACCATCGAATGCACATGGTGTATTTTGATGGCTGGATAGCTAGTGCCCATTAAGTTGGTTCTAAGACAACATTGCAATCTAGGGTTCGAGATTAAATTTCATGCTTTTTGAAATCTGCGTGGGAGTTTTCAGGGTGCAAACATATTTAACTAGATATTATTCCACCTTAAAGTTTGTTGATGACTTGATTGGGCTTTTAAAATTTCTTTCCATAGTTTTTGAATTCCACTTCTATAACTGCCTTTTTCTCCTCTAGCTTGGATCACGGTCACATGAATGACCAAGGGCCAGGGCTATAACTTAAGCTAGTGGCCATCAGATCCTTTCAGCCCCTAGTTCCCTTCTACCCAGAGGGGCTTAAGATAATCCCCCCAAGTGACTTATCCCCTTTGCCTTGGTTTTCGGTCACTTGGTTGACTAGGGGCTAGTGATACGAGGCTTAAGCCCTACTACACACCATTCCAACTTTCCTAAAAAGCACATACCAGTCAAAATTCGACCAACTTTTACATTTTTTTATTGAATTTTTAAAATTTTGCAATTGTTGGAAATCTAGCTTAGAAACACACATGGTTGTGAAGGTAAAATTCAAAATTTTTCTTCAAATTCATTCAAAGTTAGCTCTTTGTTTTGAAATTTCAATTGATCATAAGTTTTACTTCTTTTTTTTTCAAACTTATCAGAAAAATCCAAATCCGAAGAATATGTTTTTGTAGTTTATTTTTCTATAAGATTAATTGGTTTTCTTTTTTTGATTGACTTTTGTGTGTAGGTTTTTTTCATGTGTCTAAGGATTCAATCTTGCAAACTACTAACTTTGGTTTTGTAGGATATTTTTTGAAGATTTTCTTATAGAACTTTCATTTTTCTGTGTTTTTTTCTTTGTTTGTACTCACATTGAAATTAGGTTAAAATACACCTTTATATTTCAAATTGGGTTAACAATTTACATGTGTTTTTAAACCACAAGTACACTTATGTATGCTCTCTTTTTGTGCCTTAAGGTGATCACGAGGATAAGAAATAAGTGGTCTTATTTTTATTTTTAGGGGCCTTGCTTGGGGATTTTGTTTTGATGTAGTATAAATAGTGAGGGTGAATTGAAGATAGGTAACTTTGAAGTTGTGACTTTGTCATTCGGGCTAAGCCCCTAAGAACTTTATACCTTGGAGAAGTGAAGAAGGGCAAGTTACCCTCTTCTCCTATTGTTCGATGATTTTGCACTTTCAAATTCATGGATTAGACCTCGCATGCCCTTGTGGCATATAGAGGATTCCTTAGATAAGCCTTATAAAGCCTAGCTTAAGACCTTTTGACTATCTTTTAGTTAGGTACAAGAGATGCGTATCGTACCTTGAAGTTACTCACAATGTACTTCCATATGGTGAGATAGAGCTAGTCTTGGTGAAGCCTTTGACACTCCCTAGCAAGAGAATTCATATGTAGGTGACTTTCCCTATCTATCCATACACATGTAAATAGTATAAATGGATTAATTTCTATTGTGGGTCTACACTAGAAGTCACACCTTTTATTGAATAATTTTTGGCTTGTTACTATGTCTTCTTGTTTGAGTGTTGTATGTACCAAGTTCTTGTTTGTAAACCTTCACTACCAAGTTTGAGTCAAGTCTAGTTTGAAGTCATTTTGCTTGTTTGAAAACATTTCCAATTGTCCTTTGGAACACAAAATGTTGAAATGAAATCTATGATAACCATTACCTTAGTGCTCAATCTATTTTGTCTTGGTCTCATTACCATAACCCATAGTTCATAAACCATAATACAAAAAATCACGACATACTTAGTCATAAGACTCTTATCTCACATCCCCCACATTAAACCAATACCTTGTTCACTCTATATTTATCCATTTTGACCATACCCTTAGTCCTTTATACATTATCGATATCTTGACTTGTCCCATTATCCATTCATCCACAAAATAACTTTGAGTGCAGGGTACACATTCCTTTATAACTCATTGTTCACTTGGTCATGACCTTGGTCATCTTTGAGTCACATCCAAAATCTTTGACAATGTTAGGATATCCTTGACCTTTACACCATCATTATCAAAATTAATCCTTGGTCATAGTTGAAAGTGCCACCTTTGGATCTCTTAGCTAAATAATCTTTTAATCCATATTTTAGGATATTTAATCTAGCCTAAGACCCCTTGTCTAATCCTAAAAAATGCTACAACAATCTATAGATTCCAAAATCAAAGTCATATCAAACCATTCTAAGATCTAAGTGTGTAACTCAAACTTTAATCCAAGTTTTAACATATCCAATCCATATATATAGTTTTCTTAATTGTTCCTTCCCATCTTTGGGATTATACTATCATTTTATACATGTCAATCTAAGGTTATTCCAAGTCATCCGTTACATCACCTAAGGTTATTATTCATTTTAGGATTTTACTCCCTTTTGATTAGTCACCACAAACCCAACAAGGTCACCAAGTCTTCCAAATCCATGCTTTCTCACACAAAAATCAAAATCAAAATGTTGGACCCATATCCTACACAAGAATAACTAAAACTCACCATAGAATCATGACCAAAGATTGCAATCAAGGGAAAAGAAAAAACCATGAGCCTTTTAGATCAAATCCTCTTCCCTAATCAAGCTAAGTACAATGAGTATAATAAAATTACTCATCAATCAAGATATCATACTTATGATGATGATAATGATGATAATCTTATTGACCAAAAAAGATATGATACTTATGACAATGAGGATGGTCTTATCAACCAAAATGAATATGATCCTTATAATGATAATGATAGCATTGACCAAGGAACCATCGATGACACCCTCATGGAAGTTCTTGCTATAGATTCCATACACCCCACCATTAACTCTCATATCATTAAAAAAAAGACTTCCCTAACACTAGCTATCTCACAAACCAATGTCCAATATCCATAACTTGTCCTTATCTGACCTTTGGCAAGGGAAACACCATCCTAGAATAATATCACCCATTACCAGGTAATCCATGTTATTTAAGTCCTCTTCACCCAAATATTTTAAATCTGTCTCTACATCTTCCAAATAATTATCACCCAAGTCCTTTGATTCCTCTCAATATTCCATAGATTCCATATCACTCTCATCCAAGTCCTCCAATTGACCCCATACAATGTCCACTCATTCATGGAATATTATTTGGTCCCATCAATCTAATAATTTTTTTTTCCAAGAACTACTCACATGGGATAAACAACAAAACAAACAATCCAATATCTATAATGGCTATCAATGAGTCTACAAATCTAATGTCCACAATAACCATCAATGAGTCTCCTACCATTGTCTACCCTAGATCAAACACCATAAAGCACTACCATCTCCATAAGTCAACCACATGGGAGGTTAAACATATAATTTTTATGAATTCCATAAAACCAAAAAGGTCCAAAATCCATAAGCGTCATAAGGTCACAATATATCCATTTAGCCCAAACATACCGTTAAATGCGACATTGGGGACATATATCAAACGGCTAGTTAATATAGGGAATATCAAAGAAAGGAAAAGTGTCCATATTTTTTAAGGAGGAATTAAGGCTATGCCAAGAGACCGCTCTAAAGTATGACACAACAAGATCGAACATGAATCAAGATCAAGTTACTAAGAAAATCTCCAATGATGATCATGTTAATCCAATATTTGATAAATGAATATGAAACCCAAGATAATCCAATATTTGATCAAGATCCTATCTATGATCATGACATCCAAAATATGATCTTTGATCAAGATCCTCATATTTATCAAGAAATCCAAGATGATCCCTTACTCCACCTTTATCTCGTCCATGAACGTGAATGCGAAGATGACCATATCCATAATCCAAAAACTCCCATTTACCAAGATGGGATGCTTCCTCCCTTGGAAATATAGATAGTCAAATAAACGATATGGATCCCAACATGCATGAGGATTCATAAGACATGATTGATCACATTGAGCATCTCAATGATCAAGATACCACAGGTCATAAACAAAGAGAATGAACAATCATTCTATAATTTGGGTTCAACTACCTTCGTATAGTTTGGCCTTTTTGCAGAAGAGTGAATTATAAACCTCTTCCTTAAGTCAAGGTTGCCTAATGATGGATTTACATCATGCTTAAGAAGTGATAAATATCCTTTGGAAAACACAATTTTTCAAAGCAAGGGTTACAATGGAAAAGGTTTAAGCCTTCTTGAACACTTGAACAAGGCATTCAAGAACCCATATCAGTATATGAAAATGATAGATATCAAGGTCTTGGCTACACATCTCCAAGAAATCAATCTAATGGTGACAACTCAATGATAGTTGGGGAAATCTCATCAAATGAAAGGATAAAATAGAGGTCATCCATAAATCTTCTAAGAATCCTCCTTCCACCCACCCTTTCCCAACTTCCTAAATCGATACTACCAACCTACATTAGCAACATCCTAAACACCTTGATTGGTCTGACCAACATCACCCATTATACAAAGTGAATCATTCCCATGCAGAAAAAGATCATAATCCATTAGCAAACATAAATAAAGTCAAATTCTCCATAAAAAGCGATATACATCCTAAAATCAAGAAGAAAGTAAAGAATAAATATGAATCCTAAAGCAAAGTAAATTGATGAATCAAATCAAAGTGAATCATCAAAATAAATCCCTTAATAAAAATTACAAATTACATACAATTATCATACAAAACTTCACTATCAAAAAATAATGTTGGTCCCAATCCTAAGTCTTATCCCAAATTGAAATCTAATTTTACCACCCAATCCCAACATTTCTCATTTAAATCTAAATCTCAAATCCCTAAATCCAAAGTCTATCTATACACACACCCACCTCTAGAGCACTAGTTATCACATCCAGAATCAAAATCCCACTCCTCAAATTCAACATCTATTTGTCCATAAAAATTCATCCTAAATCCAACCAAAAACATAGAATCCACTGTATCATTGCAACCACACTTTACCACAAGAGTTATGAAAACACTCTATCAAGATGTTTGTAATTGGACAAGGCCAACTCAACTATCAAAGAGCATCATCACAATTGTTCTTTGTGTACTAGTGCAACAATCCTATCAATGATCAAAGTGGAATCTTCAAAATCTCATTGGATGATTGTGAGGGCTGCAAATAATATCTCTATGAAACTTTCTCAATGCCTATGTGAAATGGTTATTTAGCAGAGGTTGAAAGTTACTTGACACATATCTAATTGGATTTCTTGTTTATAAAGGAAAAAATTAAGATGGCAGTCAACGATTGTGGTTCTAGAATCTTGGATGCATGAGAAATGACAACCAAAGACAACACAACTACATAGTTATAAAGTCACTAGCATACATTCATATGAAAGACAATCTACAAGTACATGTTTGGTAAGAAAGGAAAGTGTAAGAAAGTGTTAGAAGATGGAAAGTAAGAGAGTGATAGTAATCGCAAAGCAAATGAAAGGATCCAGTATAAACCAAAGTTAGTATGCATAATCAAATAATCATGTGATAGAAGACAAAGATGTTATGAATAGTCAAATTATGGTAGAATATTGAGGAAATAGTTGTTAAAAATGATAGGGATGGTGTATTCCTAAGAGCTTAAGGTAAATCACAACCTAAAAGATAATTATGAGTGACTCAATGAAAATCACTACAATGAAGACACAATTTTATGAGAGTGATAAGTTCTATAGGATAATCAAAACAAAGAATAAATAGATGTCAATAACAATTAAATGATGCATTGATGAAACCCTAAAGATAGAGGTACAACTATGAGTTGAACATGCTAATAGGACAAGATGATTGGATAGGAGTTATTATGGGATTGCAAATAATATCAAAGAAGGGTCAGTGCATGATCATGGGGGTCCAAACTATGCCTCTAAGTGGCGATGAAAATTCAGAAAAGCAGAGTTAGGCAACTTGACATAAAAAATTGAATAGGTTATTGACATAATTTGAAAAATATGTAAGAACAAAAGTTGTAGCAAATTGAATGTAGTTTCTAGGCTACTAGTCCTTTTTGGAAAAAAGTAAATCTATTTTGCGAAAATTTGAAATTTCAATGCAATGGTACTAATTTTTAGGAAAAAGATAAGAAGCAGGTGTATGTCTGACCACCCTAAGTACAAGAAAAAATAATATATTTTTTTTCTGAATCTTTCAATATATATAGATGACACATGCTCAGTTGTGCTAGATTATTTTTTGTAATTTTTTTCCATGTAAATAATTAGTTATGATTTTTTTATTAGAACATTTCAAAATTATTAAAATGTGTGTGTTTGACCACCACAACTTGGTCAAAAATTTATGAAATTCATTTTTTTTAATCTTATAGTATGCGAAGCATAGAATGTGACACATCTTGTAGGTTTGAAAAATGTTAAGTAGTTTGAAAGTTATAGAAGTTTTTCAATCAACCTATCAGTTAGGACTTTAGTCGTAATGTATGTAGAAAATCAATAATAATTATTTATTAAATTCAAAATAAGGCATAACTTATATTGGTGGAAAGCTAACAATTTTTTCTATAAACCCTTTTTGTTTCATGAAATTCGAATAAAATTGTCAACCACAAGGGCGAACTTCGAAAAACTACAAAAAATTTGTAAACATGTTTTTTAGTTGACTTTCTAGGTTTGACAATCCCAAGCCAAAAACTAAGGAAAACTTGAGGGAAATCCCAAGGTTGCAAATTTTGTCAGACAAAATGGATATCTGTTTGAAATGAATATCTTTTTCAAAATGGATGTCCGTTTTGTTTTTGAAAACAAATATCTGTTTTGGAAAGCAAGAACCCATTTTTTTGAAAAAAATAACAGATATCCATTTTTAAAAACAAAATGGATATATTTTTTTAAATACAAAACGGATATCCATTTTGAAAATCAAAGAAGACCTAAAAAATCCTCTTTAGTAAAATGGGCATAACTTTTGTGTTTCTTATCAAAATTTTGATTTTTTTACAAGCATTGGAAAAGTGATTGAGAGCTCTATGCAATGGACTAGGTAGTGTTTCTATATTGTACATAAAAAAATATAATTATAATCATTTGAACTTCACATTTCA
>VDFB02055337.1:497806-546607 GCA_007258455.2 Sequoia sempervirens
TGTTCATTTCTCCTTCGGTGGAACCACCCTTGTCGATGTCCCTCATTTTCCAAAGCTTGTGAATATGTCGAATACTTCGGTGGTATCTGCTTCAAATTTCTCCTCCTCCTCTTCCTCTACGCCTCTTTCCTCGTTTGTGGGGAGTTCACATCCCCCAATGAGGCCGAAGGTAGAGGTTGGCCCCTCCAACAATAGAGGGAGTAAGAGGATCCCACCTTCTCTGAAAGGTGGTCATGTGTTAGCTTGTTCTATCCTAGTGACAGAGCAAGCCCTGACTTCCCCTAAGTTCGTCACCGCTCCCGAGTTGTTCGGGGAGCCTAGCAGTGAATCTCAAGCGCAATCCTCTCCATCCATTGAGGTGAAACATGAAACTCCTATAAAGTGCATGTTTAACTCTCTGGATGAAGTTCTAGCATTGTTAGCGATCTTCACAAAGTCATTGACCTTAGCTCCACAAGACCTTAGTGGAGGGAACCTTGTGGGCCCCTCTTCCTTAGCCCTTGTTGCGAGAGGGCCAGAAGCACCTCCCTTAACGTTCCACCACTACAGGCTTGTCCTCCTCCCCCCTACGATGATCCAGAGTGGGAAGTGGATGACCTCTTGGTCGATTAGTGTTAGAGGAAGGCCCCTTATTTATCTTTAGGTTAGATGAGTGTGTGTGTTGTGATGTGCTCCCCCGTGATTGTACTATGTGTTCCTAGATGACCCCTATCACCCTTGTTGGTGCTTGGATATAGGAGAGATTTTTGTGTCATAAAACTTCTTCTATCTATTTCATCATTCTTCCATGTTTGTGATTTGACTTTCAACAAATTGGGGACGATGCAAAGTGTTGGGGGAATTTAGGATTCCCTTCCATGTTGACCTAGTTTTTTATTTTTACTTTGTCTTCTTGTGCATTCTTCACATGGTCTAATATAGTAGGGGGTTGATGATAGTTCATTAATATACTATTACTATACTTATATATATTTATGAGTAGTTTTGACCCCGAAACATTAGATCACCCCTATGCCCTTTGTTTGTGTTTATCTCTTTTTTTGCTCTTTTTCCTTCCTTTTTCTCTTCTTTTCTTGAGTTTTCCCTCTCATCTGTGACAACACCATTTCTATGACGTTTCTATTTTTATAAAATGCATTCATTGCCAATGAATATTTTCTTGAAAATCCTCCTAAACATTTCCTTTTTCAGAAACATATTCGCGACTGGAAGCCTAATGGAATGTGTTTCCTTCATCATGGATTTGTAAAGAAAGAACTTGAGAACCTTCCTCTGAGGTGGGAGCAACTCTGATCTTCCCCTCGAGAGGGGGAATTTTCTTCCTTTTGAATTCCTTGATGAAGTGAACATCTTTCGAAAGGATTCCTTGATGACAAATCAATTTGAGAAAAATGTCCTTTTTGTACTTTCAAATAGTGCATCCCTTGGATGGACCCCTCTTTTCACATCAGGTTCTTGAGGGACCCATTTGAAATCCTTCTAATTTGATTGATTTCCTATATGGCCACTTTTAGACATGTTCTATCTACGGGTAAACATGTCACTTTGTAGGTGCACTTGCGAAGTCACTTTCTAACTCTACGAAGTCTCCTTCTCTGGGTTTCATTCATGCAAGAGATATTGAAGGATATCTTCCTCACAAGTCTATGGGCCTATGACACACATACACCTCTGAGCTTCCTCCATGTGAGAGATCTTGGGGGACACTCCCTTGCAGGCCTGCAGGTCTGTAAGGTGCTTTCTCGGTTTCCTTCATGTGAGAGATCTTGGAGGACACCTTCCTTGCAGGTTCGTGGGTTTGTAAGGCACTTTTCTGGGTATCCTTCATGTGAGAGATCTTGGAAGACACCTTCTTTGTAGGTCTACGGGTCTGTAAGGCACTTTTCTGGGTATCCTTCATGTGAGAGATCTTAGAAGACACCTTAATTGTAGGTCTATGGGTCTGTAAGGCGATTTTCTTGGTTTCCTTCATGTGAGAGATCTTGGAGGACACCTTCTTTGTAGGTCTGTGGGCTTGTGAGATGCTTACTTCTTGGGGTTCCTTCATGTGAGAGACCTTGGGGGTTGCCTCCTTCCAGGTCTGTGGGCCTGTAAGACGCTTTCATTCTACAACTTCATAGTTTTGCGGGGCTATGAAGTCCTTTACTTTTCTTACAATCTTGAGTTCGCTAGATCACAGTCTGCTTCCTCGATCGTTTATGTATACATTTCTAACCCTACTACATTTTCGATCTATTTTACCGAAGCACTCATCAGTATTCGTGCTCGCTAAAGTAGGGGAAAAATGTATAGGTGCGAATTTGCACCCCTTATGCAAATTTCCCTTTTACACTTCCTCACCTTAGAAAACCAAATCCGAAGGCGAAATTCCACATCAACAAGTTTCCTACGTTCCACTTGGCATTCATCTTTTGCGTTAGTAGAAGAATATTTGTTGGAGATGTGTGTGCGGTGTGTAGACGTCCGCATGACGCGCTTACATATTTGACAAATTCCTATGTCTAAAGTTGGTAGAGGCATTACACTTCCTATTGGGAACGATTTGTAACATCCCTCTTCAACCAATCGACTCAAAAATGCCTTATTCTCATCACCTCACCTTCAAAAAGATTCATTCTTCATTGCAACTCATCCCTGTTGGCAATCTCCAAGCATTCACTTCATCTCTTTGGTATCACTTCTTGCAATCTCTTCACTTCCATCTCTTCAAGCAACACTTTGACACTTCATAACAACACTCCATCAACTCCATAAAGCAAGTGTGGAACAAGCCATTGCAGCGTGGGCTTGAGGTTTTGCAACACCTCCCTTCATCACAGTTGAGGTTGTAGTGATTGTTCAAGCCTTCTTTCTCCATCATTGTCTAGTGAGTTCTTGGTGGAGGTGGTAGTGTTTTGGTCCTCTCCTTTACGATTTGGTTGAGTAGCTTTATATTGTTTTGTAGTGTTATTTGTGTACTTTCTTTCTTTATGTCTTTATCATACATTTCTCTATCATTGCTATCTTGGTTGTTTGTGGAGGTGGAAACACTGAAATATAGGTTTGATTGAGGAAGACCCCTATACAACCCCCAACAATTTTCCCTCTTTCTTGTGTGTAGGTGGACGTGCGTTTGGAGCTAGCTGGTGAACGGGCATATTTGTGAGATTGTCTTTGTCACCTTAGCCTTCATATATTTACTTTATCCTATTCGTTTGTATCTTTTCTACTTCATAGTTTTGTTTTGTTCCCTTAGAAGTGACTAGATAGGCTGTCAAATTGTTTTCTATTGGTTCATACTGTGTTTTTGGTCCTTTGGTCATACAGATGCTAGTGCGCCTGAGAGACGCTAGCGCACCTGAGAGACGCTAGTATGCCGCATTGTCGTTCTGGAACCGCGCTTCTGTCCTCAGGCAAAGAGCTACTTGAGGTATAGTGTTGAACCCAAAAACTGGCTCGCCTAGCCCTAGTTTAAATTTTAGGTCTGAAGAGTGGTTACAGGGCCTCATAGTCCTCATCATTCTCGTCCCTCATTTGAAACATTCCTTTAGAGTGAGGTAAATTAGGGCAGCCTTCCGCTCTTGGCTCTCTGTGACCTGGGGTCTTGACATGGTCAGTCTCCCTCTCTTACACATATACATCTCAAGTTTCTCTCTGCCTCTCTCCTTCCCTCTATCTCCCTCTCTCCCTCTCAAGTGTCTCTCTCTCCCTCTCTCCCTCTCAAGTCTTTCTCTCTCTCACTCTTCATCTCCCTCTCAGGTCTCTCTATCTCTCTCTGTCTCTCTCACACACAAATACACACACTCTCCCTCTTAGGTCTCTCTCTCCCTCTCTCCCTCTCTCCCTCCCTCTCTCCCTCTCAAGTCTCTCTCCCTCTATCTCTCTCTCTCTTTCTCTCCATCTCAAGTATCTCTCTCTCCCTCTCTCTCCCTTTCCATCTTCCTCTCACTCTCCATCTCCTTCTCTCCCTCTCTCTCTCTCTCCCTCTTAGGTCTCTCCCATTGCCTCTCTCTCTCTCTCTCTCTCCCACCCCTCTCTTCTCAGAGGCCCTTCCCACCCTAATCCAGATAACCCCTCTCCTCTCTCTCTCTCTCTCTCTCTCCCTCTCTCACTCTCTCTCTCTCCCTTCCTCACCTCTCCCTCCCCCTCCTCTCTCCCTCTCTTTCCCTCCCTCCTCTCCCTTCTCCCTCCCTCTCCCTCCCTCCCTCTTCCCTCCTCCTCCCTCCTCCTCCTCAAGTCTCTCCTCCTCTCTCCTCTGTCTCCCTCCCTCCTCCCTCTCTCTCATCTCTCTTTTCCTCCCTCCTCTCTATCTCTCTCTCTCCTCCTCTCTCCCTCTACAAGATCTCCCCTCTTAGTCTCTATCCTTTAGGCCCTCTCTCCACTCCCTTTCCCCCCCCCTCTCTCTCTCAAGTATCTCTCACTCCCTACCCATGTCTCCAAGTACCCTAGATAGAGAGATAGAGGTAGAGAAAAGGAGAGATATAGAGAGGGGGAGATAGAGGGAGGGAGAGGGAAATATATAGAGAGGGTGTAGATAGAGAGGGTGCAGATAGAGAGGTAGAGGTAGAGAAAGGAGAGAGATAGGTTGAGAGGTAGAGAGAGAAGAAGAGGGACAAAGATATATCAATATATAGTGGGAGAGGGAAAGAGGGAGATATAGAGAGATAGGGAGATAGAGGTATAGAAATATATGGATAGAAAGGGATAGGGGGAGAGAGAATGAATAAGAGAAAGGTAGAGATAATGAGATATAGATAGATATAAAGAGAGAGATAGAGAGATATAGATAGAGGGGGAAAGAGTGAGAGAGAAAGGAGGTGATAGAGACAAATTAATAGAGATAGGGAGAGAGATATGGAGAGAGGGACAGAGACAAAGAGATAGATATAGGAAGGCATAAATAGGGTGTGTGTGTATATATGAATGAGAGAGAGATATGGAGATAACTTGATGAAAATATAGATTATATAAATAGATAGAGGGAGGGAGAGGGTGTGTGTGTGTGTTTGAGAGAGAGAGAGAGAGAGAGAGAGAGATACAAATAGAGGGAGATAGGGAGAGATATAGATAGAAACAGGGAGAGATATGTAGAGATATATATCCTGTGAAAGATAGAGGGGAAGAGAAAGGGAGAGAGTTAGGTAGAGAGGGATAAAGAGAGGAGATATATAGATAAAGGTAGATTAAAGGAAAAGTGGAGAGATAGGTAAAGAGGGTAAATGAAGGAGAGGGGGAGAGAGGGAGAGATAGATAGAGGGATATATATATATGTTCTCCTAGTTCAACTTGAGTAAAGGTGCGCATAGGATCAAAGAAAAAAAGGAAACCTATGATGATATATGCAAATTTTTACTCTCCTTAGTAAAAATTATTATTTTCATTATTTATTACTTCTTTAATGTTTCAAGTCATTTAGGATGATTATTGCAAAAAAAAATTATGAAAAAAAGACTTTGTATGCAAGAATTATGAGCATTTAAAATTTTAAAACTTAAGGAGGAACTTAAAATGATTATAATTAATTTTTTTTGCTCAATCTATCAAAATAATCTTATCCATTTCAGATATCTCTGAATAACCTTTCCAAAGCCTGTAAGAAGTCAAAATTTTGATCAATAACGCAAAAGTTATGCCCATTTGATTGAAGTGTGCCTTTTAAGCTTTTCAAAACGGATATCCATTTTGAAATGGATATCCATTTTGCTTCATCCATTTTGTTTGCATAAATTGATGAAAATTAATTTTGAAAAATGAATATCCATTTATAACGGATATCCGTTTCGATTTGGTATTACCAAACCGAAACGGATATTGTACCCGATGCATACAAAAAGTCAACATTTTTTTCACTATTTCGATGAAGTAAAAATGTTGAATAGGACAATTGAGAGGGGGAGGATGAATCAGTTGTCACATATTTTAATTTTTAATTCAATCACCAAAACTAACACTTAAAACTGTTTAAATGATTAATCATCAAATGCCAATGCAAAAAATCAAATCCAACACATAAACACAGTAACACCATATTTACGTGGAAAACCAAATAAGGGAAAAACCATGGTGAGGATTAACTCACACTATAGAGAATATCAAAACCAATTACAAAAAGGTTCACTGCCTGAGATAAGGAATCATTGTTCAAGATAAGGTTCACTGCCTAAGATAAGGCTCACTGCCTGAGATAAGGACTCACTATTCACAAGGATACAACTCAGAGATACAAAAGATGGCTCACCGCCAGAGTACAAAAGGTTAAGGCTCACTGCCAAAAGATTGAATTGATAGAATACACCTTTAATGTGTAGGGTTTAGTTCCACTGAAGCTCAGAATATGAAGTACTACCTCAAATAGTAATCGCTCAACATAACTACACTGATCACAATTGATAAGGCATTTAGGCTTAGATCTTCACACACTCCTCAATCCTCTTTGCATTTCACATCCATTGCTCTTGTGTGTCTTCTTCTGCTAATCTTCTCATCATACTCAAAATACCTTATATATACACAAGCATATCTTAATCATCAATTAGGTCGGCCTAATTAGATGAACACAAAAATAATCAAAACCTTCTTTGTTGGCACCATATATGATTTAATCATTATACCAAGTTAGCCAACATCCATAAAGCATAACTATTCTTCATAATATATTGTATACGCCGAGTCGGCCAAGATCTTCAAATATTAGAATCATAGCTTATCTTATGGTAGAAAACTGGACCTTAATAATTAACACACTGGACCAACCAACATACCAGACCATATAATGATCATCTTCAATAGGAAATAGCTTCCAGTAACTATCTCATTTATTCAGTATTATGTTGACATCAATGACAACTTGTTGACATTAATGACAACCATTTGATGCAATCCAATTTCCAACAATCTCCCCCTTTGTCAATGATGGCAACACAAGATGTGAAAAGCCAACAACAACAACCTGTAGTTCTTCCCTTTGATAGGCTAAAATGATTTCATTCTTTTCACATGATTTCTCTCCCCCTTTGACATCAATGGAAAAGAAAGAAGATCTATCTTCCCCTTCAATTTTTTTACAAAAATAGTCTTCAAAAAATGATATAAAAAATGGTTCTTTACCTCAATTCTTCTTTCCTTAAAATATCTCCTATTTTTCTTTCAGCTTCAGAAGAAATGTCTTCCATGAATCCACTGCCAACTTGATGTTTAAACAAATACTGTTATTCTTTGCTATCAAATCAATTGTTTCGAGAAGCATATCCGAGATAGTGATATTCTGTTCATTTTTCTCTAGAAGTGTATCTGGGATAGTGATATTCTATTCATTTTTCTCAGCTTCCACCAGAAGATCAGAAAGTTGTTCTAGTCTCAATTCAATTATCTCTTTAACCTTCCAAAAGTCTTCATAATACCATCCCTCTGTGCCATAATGATTGCAAGTTCATACTGTAAGGAATTGATCCTTTTCTTCTGCACTCCATCCTTGTCATTAAGAGTATCATATGTTTTTCCAATAGAATCTAGGTCAAACTCAATAGCATCAATTTTTGCTCTATAGTTTCTGATAGTAGTAGGCCACCAAAGACAATACCTATACACACTGTTTACATTATTGATATGTGTTTTCAATTCATTTATGCTCTCAGTCAATCTCTTCTATGCATTTCCAAATCTTTCTTCCATAGCCAATTGAATCTCATCTTTTCCTTTTGTTTCACTAGGTGACTGTGCTTTTAGACTATCTTCAATCTGATCAATCAATACTTCTCGTAAAAAACTTGTTGATTTTCTTAGATCAATATCATTGTGAATTATGTGAATAGTCAAAGCATCTGTGATCTCATCCTGTTCATATGATGGTCAAGACAACCAAATATCTCCAATCTTCTTCAATCCATCAGATTGCTCAAGAATATTCAATACCTTCTCTTTAGTGAAATCTTCTTCATCATCCATTGATGCTAGATCAATTGCTTTGGTAATATTCTCTCCCTTTTCTTCTTTCTTCTCCTCAGTCTTCAACTTCTTTATTTCCAGAGGATAATTTGAGATGTTTCTTCTTGATTTTCTCTTATCGAAGAGGGAATTTGCTTCAGACATTACAACCGGACTGGGAACCATGCCAGAGCACCATACATTTTTTTTTTTTCAAAGTATTCTTTACAAATATTTTCTTTTTCTACTAGACATTCCAGATACTAGTAGACTTGCTTCCCAATTGGTATAACTGACTTCCA
Source organism: Sequoia sempervirens (assembly GCA_007258455.2). Taxonomy (NCBI): domain Eukaryota; kingdom Viridiplantae; phylum Streptophyta; class Pinopsida; order Cupressales; family Cupressaceae; genus Sequoia; species Sequoia sempervirens. Next base: position 506,011 of record VDFB02055337.1, read on the forward strand.
CACAAAATTCTCTTTCAATGGTAATGATTTCATAAAATACATCATCATACATATAACCAGAGATCCAAAATGAAAAGGGTAATTTTTATTCTTTTTCATAGTAATGTTCTCCATTAATTGATTCATCAGTAACTCATACAAATCAAAATCCTCATTCTTTTCAACCATTTGATGTGTAACATAAACAACAATCGTAAAAGTAGAGCCATCCTTATTTCTGAAATAGATCTTTATTTGAAATGCCATATGTCACATACCTTATCACATGGTCGATTATAGTACGAATTAGAAGTTCCCTTTGATCTCCTGTTACCCCAGTTAGGGCTTCAACCTCTTTGTTCTTCATCAAATTCTTCACTGGAATGGGTCCATTATTGCATAATCTTGTTATTGCTGCAATTGCTTCCTTCGTGATCTCATAGGGTTTGTCAAAGATCATCTGATCACTTTGAATTTTGCTTAGAATAAACCAAACAATATCCACATCCAAAAAGTTATGGAAATTCACTTCAAATGTCTAAACCCTTGTGCCCTAGATTCTTAACCTTCTGTATTTGCTCAATTAAAAGGGAACCCTCAAGATTTCGAATCTTATCATGGTTAAATTCATCGATTTGTAACTTACTTAATTTCTGCAATTTGTTGTTGTGCAAATTAAACACCACCATTGTCTTTGACTCCATTCTTCTTTGTTCTCCATAATTTTGTTTGCCAACAACCCTAACACCTTATTCCTCGGCTTGCACTTTACTCAACTCGTTCAATTCATAATGAAAAGTGGCCACACAATCATCCTTAGTTAACTTGTTGCTTTTAGGGTTTCATTATAAAAGGTAATTTATTTCTTATGACATCATCATCTGTACTTCAATCTATCAGTACCTCCTTCGCCAATGTTGCTGGATCGATTTTGAGAAACACTGTAAGCCAAGAAGGGCTCCACAAATTTCCTAATTTGCATCTTTTCCACTAGAATTTTCTTCAATGCCTTCAAACTAGAGATTCACATTAATTATCCTTGTGTCTTCATATGACACCTCATATATTAGTTTTTTGTTGGATTCTTCTATGACTGCTCCCATTGAAACCATTACTGGGCTTAGTTCTTGAAAAAGGTATCTACATCAAATGCAGATACAGGTTATTTGATTCGTCCTTGTTTTCAGGTTCTTCCTTCTTTCTCCAAATTTTTGTCATTTCTTTCCTTACTTCTTCAGGATCCACTTTGTTCACTGACATGTTTTTTTGTTCCAGATTAGGTTTCTTTCCAACTTTTCTCCTATAGAATTTTGAGATATGTCCTAATTTGTTGCAAATGTAGCACTTAGCATATCCAAGGTCAAATGAATTTTATTTTATCTTCATCCTGCATTGATTAGCCTTGTGTCCAAAGATATTGCATGTGTAACAGTAGCCTTGAAAAGATTTAATCCTTTTGTTTGTATCAAATTTTTTCATCATCATTTGACTTCTACATTCGGTAGATTTATGTCCAAACTTGTTGCACACAACATTTTTTAGCAAAAAATCCAACATTCTGACTTATTTTATTCCAGTTCATCCTACTTCTGCATTCTGTTGCTCTATGTCCAAATTTATTGCATGAGAAACAAAAGCCATTAAAAGATGGGTACCTTTGATCATTAGGCTATTGAGTGAGTATCCTTCCAGTATAGATCCTTCAGTTCTTGTTTTGATAAGTATTTCCTTGAAATTTCCTTTGATTATTTATTTTGCTGAGAACTGGTTTAGTGCTTTGTCCTTCAAATCCAAGACCACCTTTATCCTTTGTAGGTTTCTGAGATGAAATCAACTTATCAAGCATTGTAGAGCTTGTCTTGAAACCTTCTTCATGAGCCTTCACCTTTTCCAGATCAGATGTTAGGGTTACCACTTCTTGCTCAAGCTTTGTGCACTCATCCTTTTTACTTTAGATCTTAGCCTTTTGACATTCCTCAATACATTTTCCTTCTACTTGCACCTTCAGTCCGATAATGTCTTCATTAGCCTTTTTCAATTGATCACTGACTTCTCTATGTCTCTCTTTGAATTTTTTGATATGCTCTCTCAACTTTTTGATACACTCATTTGCTTCCTTTAGGTTTCCTTTTAGAGTTTCTTTTTCATATTTACTTTTGTATAATTCTTAAAGAGCAGCATTGATTTCCTTGGATACAGAGTTTTCTTTTGGAGGAATAAGATAGCTTTTGTTAGCCATGTATTCAAATTTTGGGACCTTCCTCAAGCTATAAGAATTTTTCAGAGGAACCAAACTTTGATACCAATTGTTGAATAAGAAAACTAAGAGGGGGGGTGAATCAGTTGTCATAGATTTTAACCTTTAATTCAATCATGCCAGAACTAATACTTAAAACTACTTAAATGATTAATCATCAAATGCCAATGTAGAAACTCAAATCCAACACATAAACACAGTAACACCAGATTTATGTGGAAAACCCAATAAGGGAAAAACCACGGTGAGGATTAACTCACACTATAGAGAATATCAGAACTGATTACAAAAAGGATCACTACCTGAGATAAGGACTCACTATCTGAGATAAGGCTCACTACCTTAGATAAGGATTCACTGTCCATAGGGCTACAACTTGGAGATACAAAATATGGCTCACCGCCAGAGTACAAAAGTTTAAGGCTCACTGCCAAAAGATTGAACTGATATAATACACCTTCAATGTGCAGGGTTCAATTCCACTAAAGCTCAAAATATGAAGTACTGCCTCACACAGTAATTGCTCAACAAAACTGCACTAATCACAACTGATAAAGCATTTAGGCTCAAATCTTCACACACTCCTCAATCCTCTTCACATTTCACATTCACTGCTCATGTGTGTCTTCTTCCATTGCTCTTCTCATCATACTCAAAACACCTTATGTATATACAAGCATATCTTGATCATCAATTAAGTCAGCCTAATCAGATGAACACAAAAATACTCAAAACCTTCTTTGTTGGCACCATATATGATTTAAGCATTATACCAAGTCGTCTAACATCCATAAAGCATAACTAGTCTTCATAATATATTGTATACGCTAAGTCAACCAATATCTTCAACTATCAAAATCATAGCTTATCTCACGGTAGAAAACCATACCTTAATAATTAACACACCAGACCAACCAACATACTAGACCATATAATGATCATCTTCAATAGGAAATAGCTTTTAGTAACTATCTCATTTATTCAGTACTGTGTTGACATTAATGACAACCTATTGACATTAATGACAACCTGTTGACATTAATGACAACCATTTGATGCAATCCAATTTCTAACAAAAAACACATTTTTTTTCCTCATTGCCACTTTTTGGACCCCCATGATCTTGCACATGCCCATAAGACATTCTCCTGTGTCTTCCAAGGAGTCATAATCACCTCAAAATCTTGAAAGTCACATATCCTAGGATTATCATGCAAAGTGGCTCTAGAGGCACTAATAGCTAGTCATAGATCAGTCTTGAGCATGTTGAGAGCATCTAGGGGAAATTTGTAGTGACCTGGAGGATATTTTGAAGGGATATAGGGGTATTTTCAAATATCTAGGAGCTAACAAAGGTTGAAAATTCAAGACCACTCTTTTTCACCGCCACCTTGAAGTTTTTGTGGAATTAAAACATGAGGACTTTTTTGAGTGCATAAGAGGAGGATTTTGACCTAGTCAAAAGGTAGATAATTGTCACTCTATCTTTAAGATACATGTTTCAACTTTCTAGGATGCATTTTGAAGGCTAAAAGGCACCTAGGCTCATTCCAAGTTAGTTCTTGTAATTTTTGGTCAAGTGTTGTAACTTTTTGAAGTTCTTGGGGTGTATCCTTGGGGTGTATCCTTCCCTATCCCCATTGACAACACTCCATCCATCCTCAACCCCTTTTGACTTGTACCTTCACTGGGGCAACATCATCTTCATCTTTGTATCCATTTGTGCTTCCCCAGCTCTTGTCGCCTTTTCATCCTTTCATATCCATCCCTTTGCATCCTCCTCCTCATCTCCCATTTCTTCATCTCATCCATTTCGAGAGCACATCCGTGTTCTCTTGAACCCACATGTCCTCTCGAGGGGGCATCCTCAATCCCTACTCTTCATCTTCACCCCCATCATCTTTCTTCCTAGTCATCCCTTTGATGACTGGGGCATCTTTTCCAATCTAACCATCTCTTCGGGTTCTATATTTTAATATTCTTTGAAATGATGCTACTTGTAACACCATATCAAAGAGGGGCAAAATGTAGACATCCAAATTTGGACACTTAATTTATCCAAATTTATCACTTTTCATCTAAACATCCTCTTATCCGAAAGTTAATTAAGTAATATTACTATTATTTAATTAATATCCTTAATTCTAACCCTAAGGTATTTATTAATTAAATACCTTACCCTCTTTAATCCCCTTTATCAAAATGAATTAAATAAATATTACATTTATTTAATTCCTCACATGTCTTTTTCATCTAATCCTAATCCATCTCCTAATTCTTCATTAGGATGTGCACATGCCTAATCCTTGATTAGGATGTGTCACATCCTCCAACTTTTGCAAGTTGGCTTCTAATCCTCATTTATCTTCTAACTGACACTAATCTTAATCGCACTTGGTCAACTCTCTCCATCCCCAAGGAATTTTTAATTCTTTTTATTCCTCCAAGAATCCCTTTTCCCATGCATCTTCTAGAACCTTTGACTTGTCACATCAAGTCACATGTGACAAACTCCCACCTTTTGGGAACATTGTCTTATCCACTAGATTCTTCCAATCATTGTGAATTTAAAATTCACTTTTATTCACCCAAGATTCTTCCCATCTCCCAATGTACTTGCAAGGTACTTGTACTTCCTCCACCTCATGTACCTTTTGGCCACCTCACTTACACCTCATCTCCCCTTAGCCACTTCACCATCCACATGTCGAGATGTGAGGGCTTGTGAGTTCTCAACTCACCATAGCCCTTCATCTTGACCTTGTTGGATGAATCTCAACCGTTGAATTCTCTAGAGAATTCAAATTCTCCTATAAATACCCCCTCCTCAAGGGCATTTTGAAACACTTTTCATTTGAGCAACCTTATGCTGTCAATTTGCATTCTCAAGCATTCACTATCATTTAGCCATCCACTTTGATCATCTTGCATATTCAATCTTGCATCTAGTAACATCAAAAGCCATCTAAGGAGCATACAAATTTATCTAAATCAAGGGCCAACCAAGGAGTCTTCAACAACAAGGAAGGTATAATCGATTTGCATTTTATTTCATCTATTTTCCTTGTTTTATCACTCTTTAGGCTAATCATTGAAGTGTTCTTAGTATTTTATCACTTGCATTTTTAGTTATTTTGCACATTAGAATAGGGGTAAAATTCCAAGGTACACAATAACAATCCACTTTCCTCCTTGAATCTTATCATATACTCTAGATTAATTCCTTTCTCAATGATTTACCCAATACTCATTAGATTGTTACTTTGTTGTGGTAAGTGTTATACACTAGAAAAAAAATTATTTTCCTTTTCTTTAATGTCAATATCCATTTTTCCATTCCCATAAATTCATGTTCTTTAATATCACACAATCTTACCCCAAAAAAATTCATAAATCTTTGAATATTATTATCTACAACCTATCATATGATTAGAAAAAACTAAATATAGAAACCATACCTCATTATTTATTTTTCCAACTATATTTCATGAAAGGGAGAAGTGTGGTGGATCTTCATATTTACCCTACCTTGAACCTTAACTTGGATTATTGTGTACTCTTGTGCATAGTTTATTTTTCTTCCTTCATGTGAATTCTTCAATCTACAATCTCTCTCCATATGATCAAAAGTGCAATAATAATATTGTGTTGGCTACCTTCCTACATTAAATATACCTCCACCTCTTGAGTAACCATGGCCTCTAATTTTTACTCTTCCTCTAAAATTAGAACCAAATAATTGATATGAATTATATCCCTTATTTCGAAGAGGAAATTTTATACTTTGTACTTGATTATTATTATTATTATTTTACCTTTTAATAAATGTGTGAACTAGACCAACCATACACTCCGCCTTCTCTTCATTAGTAAGTAAAGATCCAATCCATTCTTAAAATTTTAGAGTACTTAAATCTTTACTCTTGTTGATGGTCAAAACAACACAACAACATTAAACAAAATATTACTATTCTATTTCTCCTGAAAGAGAAAGACAATGCATGGAGATCTAACTCCCAAGGTCCTGGTAATTGGTTCTCGATTATGCTGATTTCACTTAGTGGTTGATATAACCATAATGTTCAAGGGGCCTTTGCTAGTAACAAAGAACACAAATGCATAACATCAGGTAGTCTACGTTTGGGGGGTTTTAAATAAAAGAAAAAGATGAAACAGAGCTTTAAATCAAAGAAACATGAATAAAATCCTTACGTATCCAGACATGCAGATCAACAATGAGTGTTCATTCTACCTAACCACAACTACAACAAGATTCAATCCATAGAATAAACTACGCTATTGCATACATCCATAATGCTAATTCAGATATCATCAACATTCACTAAACTTACTTCAAACAAATCATTCACTCATCATCCAAACAACAAATCAAATGAATACCATAACAATTTAATTCATAGATAATCCAATGATATGATCTTGAATCCAGTTCCTTCTATTAACTTTCATCAAATAAGGAACAATTAAGCACATCAAAATCATTGGCGTATAGATTGATCATGTACCATTAACCTTATCAAAATGAATCCAAACTTTGAAAATCATGATATGAAAACGTATGAAAATTGTAAAATAATCAAGCCTTTTACTGAACTTTTCAGAGTATCTTTCTAAAACATTGAAATTCTAGATCTAGTTTCTATCTTCTATCATCAGGTGGTTGATCTTTTGTCAATTATCCAACCTTTACAAAGTAGATTCTAATAGTACATATAGAGTGCCACATGCACAAATTTCTCAATTATCAATCAAGATCCACAATTCATGGAGTCAGAACTGGACACAGAAGTGGACTAAAGAACCCCTGTTTTCAAGGCTAATCACACCATTGTACAAAAAAAAGGAAATTTGATACTCCAAGAGGAAAATGAAACCCACAGATCAAACTCAGAGTAGAACTTATGTCAAAATCCACAAAAAGAGAAGAGTAGATAGAGCATGGTGAAAAGAGTCAGTCACTTTTGCACTGAATGCTCAAGAATGTACTCATCAAAACTAGAGAACGCCTGTAGAAGAGTATCCAAATGTGACCCATCCAACCAATCACCTTCAAATTTGATTCTTTCAAACTCTGCGGAAACCAACCTTTGCATCTCCTTTAGCTTGATTAGCTCCTTTCTGGCAGTTCTTACCTCCTCCCGGATATCCATAAATTGATCCAACCATAAATTTTCCCCATCATCTCCCTTTTGCATAATCTCCTCAAATCTACTCCTCCATCTCTCCCTTAGTTTATCCAATGATAGGCCTTCTTTATTGGAGGAATACAAGTTGATCAAAATGGCCAAAACCGCCTCTAACTCAATCATCTGTTGATTCAAGTCCTTACTCATTTCTCGGACTTCTTCTTGATGTCCATGCATAGCTCTTGACTTATACCTTATGATGCTCACATTTTTCTCCACAAAATATTCATTACCCTTCTCAAGAACTGAATATTCTATCAAGGTGGATTTGGGCACTTTGCTGACGTCTTCAAGCCTTTTAACATATTCATTATAGTCATCATCCTGCTTGTCCAAATCCTTAGCCTGCTGGTCTAGATCTTCTACTAATTCAAGAGGAGATTTATGAATCTTAGAGCCTTCAATAAGAACATCATCAACCTCCTGCTTGAGCTTATCCAACCATTTATCCATCATTCCCACCTTGCTTTTCATCTGAATCAAATCATTTGCCTCCCTCTTTGTTAGCAAAACTGGGGATTTAGGAAGAGCAGCCTATTGAGAAATGGGACTAGAAACATCTTTTAAGAAACCATGGAGCTGATCCAATTGAGCCTTAAGCTCATCCTTCCTTTGCTTATCCTTGATCATCCAGGTTTTGGTTGAAGAGGCCACAATATCAATCAAACTCATTTGTTGGTTTCTTGTAGGCTTTCCCAAATTTACTGCCCCCAACTAATAATTAGTGATTTTCTTGTCATCACGACTCTTCTCCATTACAGGTATGTCATATTCAACAATGATCTCTCCAGCATCAGTGAGCCTAGTGGAGTGAAGAACCCGAGCCTTCTTCTTAGGTTTCTCTTTCCCAATTTCTTTCATCATTTCTTCCCAATTCAAGGGCTATGGTTGAACAACTTGTTTTTTTCTCTAAGTCCAATTTTAGCCAAGTAGGAGCAACAGGAGTAGTGGTTGTCTGGGCTGAAGAAGAAGCAACAGTAGTGGAAGAAAAAGGTTGTAACAATGTAGGCCTCGGTTGAGAATCAACCTCCTGCACATTTTGCTCCTTTTCCTGTGCTAACCTTTTTGCTTCCTCTTTATCCTTTTGATCTTGCAGCCTCTTAGCCTCGAAATCCTTCTTTAAACATTCCTCTTCCTCTTTCTTCTTTTCCAAGATTTGATCCCGTAGCTTCTTTAGCTCTTCAACATAGTCCCATGCCTCCTTGGACTTCTTTGCATGTTCAACAATCTCAGCAGCCTCCTTTTCCCTTTTCAAACGTTCTTGCTCTTCATTTTTCCTATAAGCTTCTTCTTGTTCTTTGAGCTTAGCTTCAATAGCTTCTTTTACTCTTCTTTGTTGAGCATTTTCCTCCTCAAGGTCATGGATTTTCCACTGCATTATCAACTTATCCCTTTCTTCTTGAATGTTGAGCTCCTGCTCCTTTTGTTGTTGTTGTTGTTGAGCCAATTCATCAGCCTTGACCTTATCTTCCAACTCCTTTTGCTTGACTGCCAATTCAGATTGTGCATTGGCCTCCTCCTCTTGTTGCTTAGCTGATACCTCAGCTTGTGCCTTAGCATCAGCTTCCCTTTTAGCATCTTCAAAGATTTTCCATTGATCTTCTTCAGTCAATATGTGCTCAGTCCCTGCATCATCTGTCATATCAAAAGGTGTTAATGTCGGATGCTCTTTATCAAATGCAATCTTTTCTGAATCTGTTTCAATATTATGTATCTCAATTTGATCCTCCATTTTCTTTAAAACTTCTGCTTCACTATGGAGAGCTCCCTTTGGTGATTCTTGGCCCAATTCTTATGCCTCAGAGGGCTGAGTAGATGCCTCCCCTGCAGCAGATGCAGAAGCACCCACCTCTGTAGTTGTTTCATCTTCCTGTACCTCTGGAAGGTTTTGAGGAACCACCTCCTCTTCTTGTGCACTATAAGGGATAAACTCTAAAGGTTCTTTAAGTGTCATCCTTCTCTTTTCCCTTTAATATCCTTGGGTGGTACCTGCAACCTTCCTCTTCTTAGATGATGTATCCTCAGTCTGATTAGCTCTCAAACTCACCCATTGAATACTCCTATCAAGCGCTGGTCTTGCAATGTGCATTATGTCAATTGTCTCATCCGCATTCCAATCTATTGGATCAAGATCCTTAGTTCCAATCTTGTTTGCATCATACCCGGGATCCAAAACTATCCCATCATCGGATAATGTGTCGGGAATGTATTCTTTTATCCCAAACTCAATCATGAGTGGGATAGGTATCCTTTCATAATTCCTCCTCGTAAGATCATATTCATCTCGCAAGTCCTCCCAAAAATCCTCCAACAGATTAAAGTGTTTCTCAAAGACACTGGGGAGCAAAGCCCTCATCTTGTGTTTGGGGTCATAGCATTTCCTGGCCATGTACATGCCCAACTTCAAATAGACTAATTCATCACAAACAGTCTTGGTTGCCTGAATGTGTGGACAACAAAAGGCCCCCAGCTTCATCGGAAACTTATGGCACCCAGTCTTGTGCTTGTTGCTAAACTAGAAATTCACAGCCAAGGCTTGATAAATAAACTCCATTAAGATGATCCTATCACCACAACACCTAGGTAGAAAATGGGGATGACCATCAAAGCCTGCTAACCTGAAATAGGTGAATGTGTGGTACTGGATAAACCAATGTCTCCATTCATTCACAAAAGCCATTTCCTCCCTGCTAAGCCTATACCCTGCATCCCCATTAAGCTTGTTAATAATGACATAAAGAAAGGCATCATTAACCCTTCTATAATGTTGCTCTGATGCCTGCAAGGTGAGATGGTTATAATATTCCCATACTTTATTCTATCCTTGGGCTTCCCCCAATATATCTACTGTTTAAAGTCCAGGAAAAATCCCCACACAGGCAGCTGCATAGACTACATAGGAGATCATAAATAAATGCTTGGTTTCTCTCACTTTTATCAGCTGATTGTGAATGGTGTCCGATACTATCATAGGCCAGTCAAATTGTTGCCTCCCATCCAAAATAGTTTGAATGAAAGGAAACATCCATTCTTTAAATAGCGAAGCATCCCTTTTACCAAACACCCTAGAGAGGAACATGATTATATCTCCAATTTATTTACTAAAGTCCACCCTCTTAGGCTGGTCTGGAAGCTTGGTCAGAGACTTCTTCTCTACCCTCATCCAAGTCTTATTCATATGAAATCTATTCCTCTCCTTGTTATCATTGTAAAGCTTCAGAGCCTCCGCCTCGTTCAATTGTTTAGGATTCTTGGGATTAGGTATATGAAACAAGAATTTGATCATTTGAGGCGTGAAGTCAATAATGACATTACCCTTTACATCCACACACTGCCTAGTAGCTGGGTTATATGCTCCAACTATTGCAAGAATCAACTCCAGACATTGGACAGATAGGGGAAAGAGTGCAACATGTGCCAGTCCTAACTAAACAATCCTTTCTGTCCTTCCTGTGACCTGGTCCTTAGTGATTGTCTCATACAATTCTTCATAGTTAAAAGGACCCAAATTGGTGTCAGTAATATCAATCCAGTCGGAGTCAATTTTGCTAGCTGTGAGGACGGCCTCCCTATGCTTACATCTCAAGGTATATGGGAGTTGTTCCACTTTGATCTTCTTTGGCCTAACTCCTTGCCATGAAGTTTCACCTGGCTGGCTCCTTTGAGAGGCCTCATCTGATGCTCCCGACATCTCTTAATACCTACAACAATTCCCTATATTAGATGAACAAAGCATCTAATTTAGTCAATCATATAATCACTGCTCTATCCTCCCAAGATAACATTTGGTTGGTCAAACCATGCCTTTATCGGAGGCAGAACCTTAGAAGTATTAGGCATAAAGGATATTTCTTACATGTGGTGGGGCCGGGATCAGAACTGGACAAGGAACAAAAAAGTCAGAGGCGGGACCAGAACGAGAACCAAAACATGGTCAGAGGCGGGACGAGAATGGGAATTGAACCATAAACAAAAGTTAGCTACCAAGTTCAACTTCCTCCCCAGATCCGCTTTCGGCCAGAGTAAAGATAGTTATCATTATAATGAATGGGATTGGAATAATTCCAGCAAATGAAGAGTATTCAAAACAAGGCTGTCACATGAACCCTAAACCCTAGGTCATATGGGCCCCAACGAAAACTAGAAATAGCTCAGCTTAACCCTCCAACAATTCCTCCATATAAAAGTCATTATAACAATGAAAAAGGGTTATATTTCCACAACCCTAATTTGTTCGATACATCATTTCCAAAAACTAGGGCGCAACGAGAAACCCGTACGAATAACCCAAAACCGACTTGAGAAAACTAGAATAGGGTCCCAAAAATGAAATTCATTACCCAAGCAAGGAAACCCCTTCAAAATCAAAACCCTAGTCCAAACCATAGCACAAAAAAATAGACCTGCCACGAAAGCGACAAGAGAACAAACAACAAAGCAAAAACGACAAACGGAAAAAAAACAAACCCAATGAAATGGAACGGAACAGAAAAGAAAGAAACAAGCAAAAAAAACAAAAAGAACAGAAACAAACACCAACCAAGAGAACAAATTCACAGAATAAAACCTCTTGCGAATACGCTATAATGACACAACCAAAAGAACAAAACGGGAGAGAGAGAAAAAAAAGAAACCTACCTTAAAATGCTTCTTAGGATTGAATAGAAATTCACCAAGATTCGCTTCGCAATTCGCCCCCACGACCAAATCAATTCTCTTGAGACTTTCCTGGTCACAATTTGCCTAAACAATTCACATAATAATAATAATGAGGTAGTTTAAGCATAATTAAACCTTTAATCAATAATTCACGCGTGCCAATAGGCTGCATTTAATGCCATAAATACGGTAGATCAGGGACGAAGCCAACGACACAAACATATAGTTAAGTCAAGTCCACAAAACATCAAAAGGTAAGGCGAATGCAGAGCCAGGTCGAGAACAAGATAGAGAAACTAAACAAAGTTCCATATTTCATTTCCAACCTCGGATCTGGTCCCAACAAAAAGACCGACCGAAAACAACGAACGAAGACGGGGGCAGAGACAAAACCGAAATGGAACTTCACAAAGTTCGAAGTTTGATTCCAAGTCCGGATCCGGTCCTGACCAAAAAGCAAAGAATAGCACAAGAACAAAGGAAGCAGGACCAGAGCAAACACTGGACCCGACCCAAACAACAAAGAAAGCGCGAAAGAAAAAGAGCGGAAGCGGAGTCGGGACGGGAACAAAAAATGGAAACTTGAAAACTTCCCATGTGAGTTCCAATCCCGGTTCTGATCCCGCGCGAGCAAACAAACAAAACACAAGGAAATGACCAAAAAATAGGAGGACGGACCAACCCAAGTGTTAGTAAAAAACAACCAACAAAACAAAGGAGAAAGAAAAGAAGAAGGCGAAGTCGGAGTCATAACCATATCTAAACTAGAAACCTTGAAATAGTTCCATGTCTAGATTTGGTTCCAGACCCGCCTCCAGCAGAACAAAAGACAGACCTAGGAGCAAAAACAAAGAACTCCTAAGACCCAACCAGACAACCAAAGACGACCAAAACAAAAGAAAATTGGAACCCATTTTTTTCCAAAAAAAAATAAAAAATGGGGTGGTTATGCAAGGCATAACAAATGGCGACTCGGCTAGAAAAAATGGTTTACCCATTTTTAAGATATTGAAGAATTCAATCACCCCAAAAACTTGTAATTCAGGAGACATGTTAACTTAAGTGTGATCAAAATATTTAAGTAAAGTTGAGCTGGAATCTCAGATGTAGAACCAACATAAACTACTGCTTGAATCTAAGTGTGTGCATGCTTATGGTGCATCCTTCTTTATTTGAGCTTTCTCCACACCTAAACAACTATATCTATGATCCAAGCTACATGGGTTGAGTCCTTCAACTGTCGTGCAATGAAATCCTAGGTATTGCTCCACTGCCAGTCAGGCGTCCATCGCCCCGGCGAAGATACCTCTAGTTCTCTCAAAGCATTGCTCTATTGCAAGTCAAGCGTCCATAGCCCCGATAGAGATACTTGAATTACCCATTTTGTATTGAGTTTGCCTTTTATCTTAGTGCTTCTCTTTTTCTTATTTCTTTTACAGGCCTTACTTGTGAAAATTCTTTTCAAAAACCTCCTCAATAAAAAGACTTTAATAGTCTGAGATGTGGGTTGAAAATTATAGTGGATCCCATGACAGTTTTGGGGAAACATATTTTTCACTTGAATCGAAGATATAATCACCCTGAGATGAATAGGCACTTTATAGTCAGATTTTTTTAATCTATTTTGTGATAGATTTCAATGATAGTTCAAGAGGTTATCTACAATATACCTTACTCCTAATAACCTTAAGACTCATGCTAAAATGACCACAAGGCATGAGCTTTAGAACAAAATCTTTCGACACATATGCCCAAAAATGCCTAAACCAATTTCTCTCCTAGTGCCCATAACATTCTTTGAATAACAACCCCAATGTTTTAAGATGGAAAGACAAGAGAAACCCCAAAGAAGACAAAAACAGACACTAAACAACAAAGGAAACAAAAAAAAGAAAGAAAGAAACAACAAACAAACAACAAAAAGGAAGAAAAAAATAGTAATTACACAAAATACATATATACAATCAATTCAAAAACTCAAACCTTTACGAGCCGAAGTAATGCTTGAGAAACTGCCCATTGACTGGAAATGGAACAGGTTCTCCCATCAAGGTGCTCAAACGAAAATCGTTCTCACCCAAGATCTCGGCTACTTGATACAGACCTAGCTAGAGTCTATCAAATTTCTGATGATCACCCTTTTTCTCCTTAGCCTTTTCCCACAACAACACCAGGTCTGAGATTCTGAATGCCTTAATCTTAGCTCTTTTGTCAAACCAATGTTTGAAAACAACCTGATGCTTGAAAAACTGCTGTAGAGCAGCATCTCTATGTTCTTCCATGTTTAAAAGGTTATTTAGTCTTACCTCAATCCGGTCATCTCTTGTATAAAAATACTGCATGAACTTAAGAACAGGTATATGTAAGTGTATGGGGAAAACCGGATCTTGGCCATAGACCAATTTAAAAGGGGAACTTCCTAGAGCAACCTTAATATGGGTTCGATCTGCCCATAAGGAAAATCTTAACTGGGTATGCTAGTCTCTAGGATTACTTTCAAGTAACTTCTTTATCACTTCTAACAGATTCTTGTTAGTAGATTCCGCTACACCATTTCCCCGAGGATAATAGTTAGAGGAATATTTCAAGATAATTTTATGTTCGTAAGCCCATTGTATAAATTTAGCAGATGAAAAGGCAGGGCCATTTTCACATACCAGGGCAAACGACACTCCAAACCTGGTAACAATATTTTCAGTGAGAAATTTGATAACCACATCAGTGGTGTTGTTCTTGCATGGTTGAGCCTCATTCCAATGGGTGCAATAGTCTGTAGTAGTTAGGATGAATTTTTGTTATGTAGAATAATTAGGATTAATTACCCCAACAAAATCCAGTGCCCATTGGGCAAATGGTCTTACCTCATATACTGGTTGTAGAGGCATTGCTGGATTACGCTCCTTTGATGCAGAAGTCTAACATGTATGAAATGTATTGATGTGTTGATGTGCATCCCTGAACACATGGGGCCAATAATATCCTAACCTGAGGATTTGATGAGACAAGGAATCTGCTGACCCGTGTCTTGTGCCATGCCTACTATGGAATTCAGCCATGGCATGCTTAGCTTCTTGCTGATCCAGACATCGTAGATACACCCCCTCATAATTTCTTCTATATAGAGCCCCTCCTTTGAGCATGTAATGAGCACTCTTCATCCTCAATGCCCTTCTTTGGGTAGCATTCATCCCTTCTGGGCATCTATTATTAAGAAGGAAGAAGATCAAGTCAGTATACCGTGGGTCCTTGGTAAATGAGTGCACAGTATATTGCTGACAGGTAATATTCTTGTCAACCTCTGCCATGGCATTTGATAAAGCTTGTCCTCAGACAAGTTTCATTGGATGGATCTCTAAATCATACTCTTTCAGGATAGCCATCCATTTTTCTCTTCTTTCCCCCAATTCACTTTGCATAAGGAGAGACTTAATCACTGGATCAGGCACTATAGCAATAACTTCGATTCTCAAAATGTAATGCCTGAACTTTTTTACTCCTTGTACCAATGCAAAGGCCTATTTTTCCAAGGGTGGGTACCTGACTTCTGCATTCTTGAATGGCGAACTCATGAAGGCAATTGGTCTTTCATCTCCTTCACCTTTGTGTTGTGTTAGGACTGATGCACATGAATGATCAGATGCAAATGAATAAATATAAAAGGGCTTTAGGTAATCTGGGCTGGTCAAGATCGGTGCCTCAGATATTGATTGCTTAATCTGTGAAAATGCAGATTTAGCCTCATTGCTCCATTCAATTTTAGCATCTTTCTTCATCATCTTGTTGAGGGGTTTGACAATTTCTGCAAACCCTATTATGAACTTCCTTACGAAATTAATCCTCCCAAAGAAGGACCTCATCTCCTTTTTACTACCTGGCATTGCTAATTTCAAAATAGCCTCAACTCTGTTGGGATCTATGGATATTCCCTTTTCTGATATCACATGCCCTAGAAGTTTCCCTTCAGAAACTCCAAAGACACACTTCTTGGGATTTAGAGATACTCCATAGCTGATACATCTCTTAAGGAGCTTTGCTAAATCAACAGCATGATCCTTTCTCTTTTTGGAAAAGATTGTCAAGTCATCTACATATATAATAATACACTTACCTATCATATCCTTAAAAGCCACATCCATTGCATGCTGAAAGGTAGCTCCAATGTTAATGAGGCCAAACGACATGTGTCTATAGGAAAATGTCCCCCACTTTGTAGTGAAGGCAGTCTTCATCCTGTCCTCATGACTGACAAGCACTTGGTTATACCCAGAATAGCCATCTAAGAACGACATCATCTAGGATCCATTAACAGTTTGTAATACCTCATCAAGAGAAGGAAGTGAATATTTTTCCTTCTCTAAGGCTTTGTTCAAATTCTTGAAATCAACACACAACCTGATCTCCCCACTTTTCTTACGTACTGGAACTAGATTGGCAACCCACGTGGAGTGCCTTATTGGGAAGATGATTCTTGCTGATAAAAGCTCCTGCACCTCCTATATTAAAGGCTCGATCAAAGCGTTGACTAGACATTGCTTTTGACGAAAGGGCTTGGCTTCTGGCTTCAACGGTATTGTGTGTGTGATCACAGAGGTGTCAAAATTCTTGAAATCTTCATAACTCCAGGCAATTGCTGCAATATCTTCTTTTAACACCTTAATTATTTCACTTCTGATCTCCTCAGGGCAGGTCTTGCCTATAAGGACATTTCTTTTGGGGCCCGAATCAACTAGATTAATGGATTCGTACTTCCCCCCTTCACTTTGCGTTGGCACTCTCTCCCGAGCCCGAGGATCAGAATCAAATATCCTTTCTAAGGCTACCATCCCCTTGGGGATGTTGTTACTCTTTAAGTTCATTAATCCTTCCGTATCACAATCTTCAGGGTCCCATTCCCCCTGATCTCTATCTGATTCATCTATGATCTGTCCTTCAAAGACATCTGAACTTGCCAAGAAGGCAAGTATGTGTTGGTCGTCCTCGAAGACCTAAAAATTTCAAACATTATCAGGGACTGTTGGGATTGAAACTAGCTCAACTGAAAATCTTTTCAATTTGGAGTCCTGCATGGGCTCCAAAGTACTAGCAGTAACTGCCAAAGCATCTACAATCTGATTTTGTTCCCTAGGAATCAAAGTAATTATGAAAGCATCAAAGTCCTTAATCAGATTCCAAACCCTATTTCTGTAAGCAACCAATCTTTTATTATGGCAAGTATATTGGCTGCAAACCTATTTGATAATGACTTCATAGTTCTCCATCACCATAAGAGATGTGACCTTCTTCTGATGAGAAAACATTAAGCCCCTAGCAAGTGCTTCATACTCTGCCACATTGTTTGTGCAACCAAACTGTAGCCTATAGGAAGCAAAGTAAGTCTTCTCCTTTGGATTGGTTAATTCCACCCCTTCTCCACTTCCTGATTTGGACTTGAAGCCATCAAATTTCAAGATCCATAATTGATCTGGGGCTGGGATCTCTTTCTTTTTCTTGCCTACAGTATTTTGCTTGACAGAAGTATATGGAAGCTCAGACTAGTGTTGATCATTAGTAGTTGAAGGCAACTGGGGGCACAGTTCATCAGAAGATTCCCCTGAATTGAAAATTTGTTCAGGAAGTGATTCCTGAACCTCCCCTTGAGCTAGGTCATGATTTAGTACTTTTGTCACCAATGCCCTGGGCATTGGAAGTGTTTCCAGGGTAAGTGCAATTGGAAAAGATTGAGATTCCTCAGTCTCAAGTGATAATTCAGAACACAGAACCTGAGTCTGCTCGAGTTGAGAAGATGATTCTCTCTGAGCAGAGCCGGCTCTCGTAAGGATGGTTGCATCCTATGCTTGA
Organism: Sequoia sempervirens; assembly: GCA_007258455.2. Lineage (NCBI taxonomy): Eukaryota > Viridiplantae > Streptophyta > Pinopsida > Cupressales > Cupressaceae > Sequoia > Sequoia sempervirens. Next base: position 523,951 of record VDFB02055337.1, read on the forward strand.
AATGTAAATTCATTAGTAGAGGCTTGAGTTTGACATTCACAAGTTTCTTCTACCCTGGAGACATGTTTTAAAATATCTACATAGGGTTGGCAAGTTAACTCAGAATGATTTTGGTAATGCACCCTACACCAGTTAGGAAGTAGGAGACTCCACATATTGATCTCCTCTCCCAGTACCAGCCTATCTTGTTGTAATTTCCTTGTTAGGACTTGCTGATTAACAGTAATCATTGGGTCATTTTGCTGTGAAAGGGGTAAGTCATCAGAATGAAGTACTGAAAAGGTCATGATTTCCTCTTGTTTGTAAACTCCTATCTTAGTTTTGAAATAGGCTACCTCATTAGGGGAATCATATTCAGTGATCATATGTTTGAGCCTGGGATCACTTTCAATTTTGATCTGGCTTCCTATTCCTTTCCAGGGCAGCCACATGTGTGAGAAATCCAAAGACAAATATCCACCTAGACTTTTCATTAGGTCTCTGCTCAAGAGCATACCATAGGTTTCTGGGATATCTGCGACTTGGATATCCACATAAGTTTGGATCCTTGGATCAGATCCAATCTATACATGGATATTTTTAAGCTCTCCTACCACATTAAATTTTGTTTTATCTAACTGGATAACCTTTTTATTTTTCTGGAGTGGGCTCAGACCTAACTTCCTACAAATCGAAAACGGCATGACATTGCCCGATGCCCCAGAATCCAACAGACAGTTATGTAAATTCTTTCCAAAAATTCTCAAACTTAGCAAGAAAGGTGGAGTACCAGTCTTACCTTTGTAGAGAGATGCATTCATCTCATTAGTAGGAGTCGCCTTTTCTCTTTCTTTTGACCTATCTGCTTCCCCCAAGGCTTTCAACAAGATTTCCTTTTAGCCGAGCACCATTTCAAAATATCAAAGAAAGACATTGAAGTCTTCTGCCTCTACATCTCTGTAATGAAATCAAATTCTGAATCATTCCTAACCTAATATTTAGGAATTGAAAATGAATTACCTTTGTTCTGAGAATTTGATGGTCCCTTTGGTGGTGGTGGATTATTATCAACATTCTGATTTGGCGGGACCATGTTATTAGGAGGGGCAGAGGTCGTGAATGGCCCTCAGTTTTGATGTCTAAGGAAATGGCCTCCCTTGGTTTGGAAGGCTTGGGAATCATACACATCTTCTACTGCTTCATTGTCTTCCTGGTTGGGAAATGGAAGCTCTTCCTCAAAGATATCATATGCCATGGCAGTATCCGTTGATCCACCAGATTTGTTGGATGCACCCTAGAATGGAGCATCAACTTGGGCTATCTTAACCATTTTTTCCATCTCTGGGAAATTTACCTCAGAATGGACCACAATATCATGTAGTCTACACCAATTAGTCATAAGGTTGAGGTCTGCCACATTAGCAGTGTGTGGCTTCTTGTCTCCCGCTTGATAATTGTGGGAAACTCCTCCGTTATTGGGTCTAGTATTCCATGGCCTATTGTTGCTAGGCCTTTGATTGTATCCTCTATTCTGATTTTGATAGTTTTGATTAGAGGAGTTTTGGTTCTGTAAATTCCTATTGGTGTTCTGGTTGGTATTATAATTCTGACTAGGATTTTGGTTAGGATAACCACCCTGATTAGAATATCCTCCCTGATTCTGGTTCAAAGGGGGATTTTGTCTGAGTTGAGCCATGTCGTTAGACATCTGAGACAGTGTCTTTTTTAGAGTCTCCATCTCGTTGGGCAGTTGGAGAGTCTTTTCACTTTCTACATTCTTCACAACAAAAGATTGATGAACTGAACTTGATCCTCCAGCTTGATTTTGGTAATTTTGATTTTGCTGGGAGGAATCCTGGGGACCATTATTAAAAAATAGCAAGGGAGGTGAACCTTGGAATTCAGACATGGGTCTGTATTAGGAATAGGAAATCCCTGGGACCATATTGAATAGAGGGGCTGGAATTGACATTTGGTATCCTATAGGAGGGAGAACTCCTCCTAGACTCCCACTTTGCAGACTAATCTACTGTTGCAACTGAATGGCGAGATGATATACCTTAGCCAAAGAGTCAGTTTCATTAGCATGATATGTCCTTTTCAAGAACAAGCCAATCAAAGGGTCCACAACCCTTAAGTATTCCAAGATGGCAATGTTCTCAACCACCAGGTAAGGATCCTACAACCTTCGGTACATTCGTTGGAACCTGGTGTTGAATAGAGGCAGCGGTTCATGGTGTTCTTTTCTTATAGTGGAAAACTGGTGGTAAAGGATAGCAAGGTCTACATAAAACCTAAACTGATTGATAAAGGCATTCTCTAAATCAGTCCAACTTAGAACCAACCCTTGGGGTAAGTTCAGGTACCAATTGTACGCCATGTCTCCCAACGAATAGGGGAACAATCTGCACATAACGTCTTGATGAGCCACCTAAGCACAGGTACATGCATCTTTAAACGCCTGTATGTACTCCTCGACACTTCTTGACTCCCCATGCATGTACTTAGGGTAAAACCTCTCTGGGTTCTTTGGTAGATCGTGTATACCTCCAAGGATAGTCCCTAATGGTGAAGGGTTATTAATAAAGTAAGCCATAGGTCTTGGCAGTGATATAGGTTAAGCAGGTTGTGGAATGGGTGAAAGTGGCCGGTGAAGTGGTGTAGGTGGGTTTGGTGGAAACCTAGGTGGAGTGAGCGGTGGTGATAAAGGTTGGATCAAGACTCTACGAGCCCGGGGCCTATGCCCGACAGGGGTTTGGAGTTCAACGAATAGTTCAGGATTATGAGAAGATCTAAGAACTCTCTCGTACTTATTTGGTGATAATGACCCAATGCGAGCTAGCTTGTTCTTCAGGCCCTCCTTCTAGCGCCAGATCTGTTGATGGTCAAAACAACACAACAACATTAAATAGAATATTACTATTCTATTTCTCCTGAAAGAGAAAGATAACACATGGAGATCTAACTCCCAAGGTCCTGGTAATCGGTTCTCGATTATGCTGATTTCACTCAGTGGTTGATATAACCATAATGTTCAAGGGGCCATTGCTAGTAACAAAGAACAAGAATGCATAACATCAGGTAGTCTACGTTTGGGGGGTTTTAAATAAAAAAAAGATGAAACAGAGCTTTAAATCAAAGAAACATGAATAAAATCATTACATATCCAGACATGCAGATCAACAATGAGTGTTCATTCTACCTAACCACAACTACAGCAAGATTCAATCCATAGAATAAACTACACTACTGCATACATCCATAATGCTAATTCAGATATCATCAACGTTCACTAAACTTACTTCAAACAAATCATTCAATCATCATCCAAAACACAGATCAAATGAATACCATAACAAATTAATTCACAGATAATCCAATGATATGATCTTGAATCCAGTTCCTTCTCAAACTTTCATCAAATAAGGAATAATTAAGCACAAAAAAATCACTGGCGTATAGATTGATCATGTACCATTAACCTTATCGAAATGAATCCAAACTTTGAAAATCATGACATGAAAACGTATGAAAACTGTAAAATAATCAAGCCTTTTACTAAACTTTTCAAAGTATCTTTCTAAAACATTAAAATTCTAGATCTAGTTTCTATCTTCCATCATCAGGTGGCTGATCTTTCTTCAATTAGTTTACCTTTACAAAGTAGATTCTAATAGTACATATAGAGTGCCACATGCACAAATTTCTCAATTATCAATCAAGATCCACAATTCATGGAGTCAGAACTAGACACAGAAGTGGACTAAAGAACCCCTGTTTTCAAGGCTGATCACACCATTGTACAAAAAAAAGGAAATTTGATACTCCAAGAGGAAAATGAAACCCATGGATCAGACTCAGAGTAGAACTTATGTCAAAATCCACAAAAAGAGAAGAGCAGATAGAGCATGGTGAAAAGAGTCAGTCACTTTTGCACTGAATGCTCAAGAATGTACTCGTCAAAACTGGAGAACACCTATAGAAGAGTATCCAAATGTGACCCATCCAACCAATCAGCTTCAATTTTGATTCTTTCAAACTCTGTGGAAACCAACCTTTGCATCTCCTTTAGCTTGATTAGCTCCTTTCTAGCAGTTCTTACCTCCTCCCGGATATCCATAAATTGATCTAACAATAAATTTTCCCCATCATCTCCCTTTTGCATAATCTCCTCAAATCTACTCCTCCATCTCTCCCTTATTTTATCCAACGACATGCCTTCTTTATTTGAGGAATATAAGTTGATAAAAATGGCCAAAACTGCCTCTAACTTAATCATTTGTTGATTCAAGTCCTTACTCATTTCTCAGACTTCTTGATGTCCATGTATAGCTCTTGACTTATACCTTATGATGCTCATAGTTTTATCCACAAAATCTTCATTACCCTACTCAAGAACTGAATATTCTATCAAGGTGGATTTGGGCACTTTTCTGACATCTTCAAGCCTTTTAACATATTCCTTATATTCATCATCCTGCTTGTCCAAATCCTTAGCCTACTGGTCTAGATCTTCTACTAATTCAAGACCAGCTTTATGAATCTTAGAGCCTTCAATAAGAACATCATCAACCTCTTGGTTGAGCTTATCCAACCATTTATCCATCATCCCCACCTTGCTTTTCATCTGAATCAAATCATCTGCCTCCCTCTTTGTTAACAAAATCAGGGATTCAACAAGAGTAGCTTGTTGAGAAATGGGACTAGAAACATCTTTTAAGAAACCATGGAGCTGATCCAATTGAGCCTTAAGCTCATCCTTCCTTTGCTTATCCTTGATCATCCAAGTTTTGGTTGAAGAGGCCACAATATCAATTAAACTCATTTGTTGGTTTCTTGTAGGCTTTCCCAAATTTACTGCCCCCAACTGATAATCAGTGATTTTCATGTCATCACGACTCTTCTCCATTACAGGTACGGAACATTCAGCAATGATCTCTCCAACATCAGTGAGCCTAGTGGAGTGAAGAACCCGAGCCTTCTTCTTAGGTTTCTCTTTCCCAATTTCTTTCATCATTTCTTCCCAATTCAATGGCTGTGGTTGAACAACTTGTTTTTTCTTTTTTCTCTAAGTCCAATTTTAGCCAAGTAGGAGCAATAGGAGTAGTGGTTTCCTAGGCTGAAGAAGAAGCAACAGTAGTGGAAGACAAAGGTTATAACAATGTAGGCCCTGGTTGAGAATCAACCTCTTGCAAATTTTGTTGATCACTTTGCTCCTTTTCCTGTGCTAAACTTTTTGCTTCCTCTTTATCCTTTTGATCTTGCAGCCTCTTAGCCTCCAGCTCCTTCTTTAAACATTCCCCTTCCTCTTTCTTCTTTTCCAATATTTGATCCCACTGCTTCTTCAGCTCTTCAACATAGTCCCATGCCTCCTTGAACTTCTTTGCATGTTCAACAATCTCAGCAGCCTCCTTTTCCCTTTTCAAACGTTCTTTCTCTTCCTTTTTCCTATAAGCTTCTTCTTGTTCTTTGAGCTTAGCTTCAATAGCTTCTTTTTCTCTTCTTTGTTGAGCCTTTTCCTCCTCAAGGTCATGGATTTTCTGCCGCATTATCAACTTATCCCTTTCTTTTTGAATTTTGAGCTCCTGCTCCTTGTGTTGTTGTTGTTGTTGAGCCAATTCATTAGCCTTGACCTTATCTTCCAACTCCTTCTGCTTGACTGCCAATTCAGATTGTGCATTGGCCTCCTCCTCCTGTTGCTTAGCTGATACATCAGCTTATGCATTAGCATCAGCTTCCCTTTTAGCATCTTCAAAGAGTTTCCATTGATCTTTTTTGAATCTCTTTCAATATTATGTATCTCAATTTGATCCTCCATTTGCTTTAAAACTTCTGCTTGAGTATGGAGAGCTCCCTTTGGTGATTCTTGGCCCAATTCTTGTGCCTCAGAGGGCTGAGTAGATGCCTCCCCTGCAGAAGATGTAGAAGCACCTACCTCCGCATTTTTTTCATCTTCCTGTACCTCTGGAAGGTTTTGAGGAACCACCTCCTCTTCTTGTGCACTATAAGGCATAAAATCTAAAGGTTCTTTAGGTGCCATCCTTCTCTTTTCCCTTTTATATCCTTGGGTGGTACCTGCAGCCTTCCTCTTCTTAGATGATGTAGCCTCAGCCTGATTAGCTCTCAAACTCACCCATTGAATACTCCTATCAAGCACTGGTCTTGCAATTTACATTATGTCAATTATCTCATCCACATTCCAATCTATTGGATCAAGATCCTTAGTTCCAATCTTGTTTGCATCATACCCGGGATCCAAAACCATCCCATCATCAGATAATGTGTCGGGAATGTCTTCTTTTATCCCAAACTCAATCATGAGTGGGATAGGCATCCTTTCATAATTCCTCCTCCTAAGATCATATTCATCTTACAAGTCCTCCCAAAAATCCTCCAACAGACTAAAGTGTTTCTCAAAGACACTGGGGAGCAAAGCCCTCATCTTGTGTTTGGGGTCATAGCATTTCCTGGCCGTGTACAGGCCCAACTTCAAATAGACTAATTCATCACAAATAGTTTTGGTTGCCTGAATGTGTGGACAACAAAAGGCCCCCAGCTTCATCGGAAACTTATGGCACCCAGTCTTGTGCTTGTTGCTAAATTGGAAATTCACAGCCAAGGCTTGATAAATAAACTCCATTAAGATGATCCTATCACCACAACACCTAGGTAGAAAATGCGGATGACCATCAAATCCTTCTAACCTGAAATAGGTGAATGTGGGGTACTGGATAAACCAATGTCTCCATTCATTCACAAAATCCATTGCCTCCCTGCTAAGCCTATACCCTGCATCCCCATTAAGCTTGTTAATAATGACATAAAGAAAGGCGTCATTAACCCTTCTATAATGTTGCTCTGATGCCTGCAAAGTGAGCTAGTTATAATATTCCCACACTTTCTTCTGTCCTTGGGCTTCCACCAATATACCTACTGTTTGAAGTCCAGGAAAAATCCCCACACGGGCAGCTGCATAGACTACATAGGAGGTCATAAAGAAACACTTGGTTTCTCTCACTTTTATCAGCTGATTGTGAATGGTGTTCGATACTATCATAGACCTGTCAAATTGTTGCCTCCCATCCAAAATAGTTTGAATGAAAGGAAACATACATTCTTTAAATAGCAAAGCATCCCTTTTACCAAACACCCTAGAGAGGAACATGATTATATCTCCAATTTATTTACTAAAGTCCACCCTCTTAGGCTGGTCTAGAAGCTTAGTCAGAGACTTCTTCTCTACCCTCATCCAAGTCTTATTCATATGAAATCTATTCCTCTCTATTCCTCTCCTTGTTATCACTGTAAAGCTTCAGAGCCTCCACCTCGTTCAATTGTTTAGGATTCTTGGGATCAGATATATGAAATAGGAATTTGATCATTTGAGGCGTGAAGTCAATAATGACATTACCCTTTACATCCACACATTTCCTAGTAGTCGGATTATATGCTAAAATGACACAAGCGAAAGAACAGAATGGGAGAGAGAAAAAAAAAGAAACCTACCTCAAAACGCTCCTTAGGATTGAACAGAAATTTGCCAAGATTTGCTCCACAATTCACCCCCGCGACCAAATCAATTCTCTCGAGACTTTCCTGGTCGTAATTTGCTTGAACAATTCGCATAATAATAACAATGAGGCAATTTAAGCATAATTAAACCTTTAATCAATAATTCACGCGTGCCAACAGGTTGCATTTAATGCCATAAATGTGGTAGATCGAGGACGAAGACAACAACGCGAATAGACAGTTAAGTCTAGTCCACGAAACATCAAAAGGTAAGGCGGATGCGGAGTTGGGTCGGGAACAGGATAGAGAAACTAAATAAAGTTCCATATTTCATTTCCAACCCTGGATCCGGTCCCGACAAAAAGACCGACCGAAAACAACAAACGAAGACGGGGGTGGAGACAAAACCGAAATGGAACTTCACAAAGTTCAAAGTTCAATTCTAGGTCTGGATCCGATCGCGACCAAAAAGAAAAGAACAACACAAGAACAAGGGAAGTGGGACCGGAGCGAACACCAGACCCAACCCAAACAACAAAGAAAGCGAGAAAGAAAAAGAGCGGAAGCAGAGTCGGGATGGGAACAAAAAATGGAAACTTGAAAAATTCCCATGTGAGTTCCAATCCTGGTTCCGATCCCGCGCGAGCAAACAAACAAAACACAAGGAAACAACCAACAAACAGGAGGACGGACTAACCCAAGTGTTAGTAAAAAAAAACAACAAAACAAAGGAGAAAGAAAAGAAGAAGGCGGAGTCAGAGTCGGCACCATATCTGAACTTGAAACCTTGAAATAGTTCCATTTCTAGATTTGGTTCCAGACCCGCCTTCGACAAAACAAAAGACAGACCTAGGAGAAAAAACAAAGAACTCCTAAGACCCAACCAAACAACCAAAGACGACCAAAACAAAAGAAAAGGGGGAACCCATTTTGTTCCAAAATAAAAACAAAATGGGGTGGTTATGCAAGGCATAACAACTCTCTTATTAAATAATCAAAATATGCATCCACTTGAGTGTAATATATCTCATAATATTAACAACCACACCCTCTTTCATTATATCCCAATGCATTCCCATCTTATTCACCATATCTATCACTCTAGCACAATAATCTTCAATTTTTTATATTTTTTATCATCCTTCATTCTTAAATTCTCAAAATTCATTTGTATATTCTAAAATTTTGCAACCTTTACCTAATATATCTCTTGATATGAACTCTTTATTAGCTATCCATGTTTTTTTTTGTTGTCACAAAACCTACAATTCTTTGATAAATATTTGGATCTATTACACTTTGACTAAAAAAGAATATTTAAGCATCATTTTCCTCTTATTTTTTCTCTTATCTTTTGCACTTAATACTAGCTCACCCACCTATTATGATGTACCCCATAATCAATTTCATATTAATATTTTTATCAACCACTTGTTCCCATAATTGAAATTCACACCTTTGAACTATGAAAATGACACTATTCAATTATATGATGACATAATAGATATCAAATAAATCTAATATTTTCTCTCTAAGTCTCAAGATCTTGAACTCGAGTGAAGGATATTGAAATAGAAACCTATTGAATGCAATTATTGTTGGAAACTTGCAGCCATTTAAAGACAATTTCCACATAACCCGAAAGAGAAATCTTTGCAACTAAGTATTTAGAATCCACATGCAAGAGAATAGAAAACATACCAATGAAAATATGACACAAGATATACCCTAGGAGAACCCTCAAGAGGGAGAAGCCCAGCATCCAAAAGCATCCATATCTCATGTATTATTCAACAATAAAGATTACAATACATCTTCAGAGTCTCCATGAACACCATTGAAGCATCAAACCCTCTCCAAGCAATCCATGTGAACAAGCATGCAACCACATATCCCATGCCATGATTCAAAGCATCACAAATGTTAACCATAGTTTACATGCAAAATTCCCATCCTAAAAAACTATCCATGTGGTTGCTTTTACAAAAACAAGATCCCACAAAACCACCAAGTGGTATTACACAAAAACATGTGGCTAAAACCATGAGATTACAAAACCATGTTCCCATATTTAATATTGGGTACTTTATTTATTTATTTTCCCCAATATTAAATAATTACATTTTTTAGAAACTTAACTTATGTCCCAATGTTAAATGCAACATAAAGTGGCCCCAATAATAATTACATTATAATACATTATGCAAGGTGTACAACACACCTTTTTCTAATATTCTCCCACTTGTTGTATACATTGCATAAGGGGAACAAGTAACCTCAAAACATGAATCAAAAGAATAATCCATTAGTCACATATACCATCAAGGAATCAAAGTGCTCCATGTGCTCCATCAAGATACTTGCAACAAGAATCAAAATGACTACCATCCCAAGCATGAATTCTCTCATCCACCATCATGCCAATGCACAAAGATAAGAAGCCATCCAAAGAGAATCCACACAATCTGTCACAATGAAGCATAAGTCCTGCCTCAACCGATATCCCAAACACATACACTCAATCCAAAGGTAACAATATTCTCCAGTAGTTGTCAAGATACACAAACCCATAGCTGAAATAGCACCCACAACAAGTGCCAACACATCCAACTATCCATACCTTTAAGGTATACAAAACATAGTAAACTCATGCCATAAAAATATACACCCATAATCTGCAATCATAAACTCCATGTGTAAAACCTGTCAAAGAATGACATACACATCCAAGAGCTCCCATTGCATGGGTAATGAAAATATGAAAAAGATCAAGGCATACCAAGTCTACCAATAGAATCATATAGAAAGTCTAAACTACATCATGTAGTACCAAGGAATCATCCACGATGATATGCAAAACTTGTAAGAACAACTCTCATCACAAGTCTCCATAGCTCTCCCAAGTTCTCCACACCCAACAAAGAAAAAAGATAAAGGAACCTCCATGTCATCACCCAAGAACATAAGTGAAAACACATGACCAAAATCTAGTGATCACATTAGCACCAACCAAACCTCAAACCAATGTAATGTGAAACCGAACATCTAAGAAGATAACCAAGACCAAAGAGAGAAACTCTACACATCATATACCTATAGAAAAATCTCCTACATACACCTCTAAATTCCAACTATGTCAAGTATGATCTCATCCACAACACCCCAAAAGAAAATCCATAACAATACCCAACCGTTCAATCACCAAGATCAAACATAACATATGTATCATGTAATCAACATGGATGTAAGCCTCGCATAACCAAAGAAGATCAAACTAAATCCATTCCCAATGAAGGAAGTAAGCCCTAAAAATCTCCTAAACTCAATATCAATGAATGCAATCACAATGCATAAAGAGATATACATGCCAATACTCCTCAAATGAACCCTCCAAAACCATATATCCATAGCTCAAGATCCATATGCATGAGAAGATAAAGCATAAACATAAAGCACCTAAAAGAAACAATGGGAAATACCTGTCAAGTGAAACCGCCGAGTAGACCAAGAGTGGGGTAATGAGAATGCTCCTCCAAGACATCTAAGTCATCACAACTCATCCAAGAACACTCTCCTCATAGGTCCATGTTGAACTCACACCCAACCAAGGTGTAGGCTCCTTTGACTTCCTGCTGAAAACTCATCAAGAGTAACCATCTTAACACATGTCTCTAATCACAAGAGAAATCAAGCCTCACTTATGTCTCCAAGTATCCATGAGTACCTGTAACCAACCAATCCATGCCAAACTCCAAATGCAATATAGCACCATCATGAAGTAATCAAGCAAATGATCAATGTACCCAATACCAAGAGAAACAACCAAGATCAAAGACATATATCCAATCACGAATCAAAAACATAACCATGACATCATGATCTCACACCTCCTCATAGGAGATAACATGTACCATAACATACTATATACATCCAAAATTGGTCTGAAGAATATTAATTAAATATTGATTATTTAATTAATAAAAATATTTATTTCCTCTATTGTATAAATAAATTGTAAAGTTTATTTATATAGTTTGTATTTCTTAATTCCTCTTATCTAAGCCACTTTCTTCATGATTTAATTAAATGGAAAAAATTAACTAATTTGTTTTATTTGATTAATTCTCTCTCATTAAATTTTAAATTTTAATTCAAATTTTGTCACATTTCTCCATATTCTTCTAACCTCCTTCCACATCATCTTCCAACTCACCATGTGTCACATGAAAATAATTATTCCTAATTTCTAAAATGGGTATTTACCCTCAAAAATCTCAACCAACTCAAGGACACATGGCTTCTTCTTTCCATTTATTCTTTTCTACACTTGGAAAGATTGTTCTACTAAAGGGGACAACTTATTTCTCTCCAACTTCCTCATTTCTCAACATTGATCTCTCCAGATTGAATCCTAACTGTCCATTGAGCCAACTCACCTAGTGCCTTGGTGAAATCTATAAATAGAGGCTCATTTACAACTTTTGATAAGAGAGCATTGCATACAATTACTCTGCAGAAATCATCTTAGCATTTGAGAGCTTAGTTTGTATTTTTATTCAACATTTATAATAGTTTAGCAAGTAAATTAGAATCATGGCTGCATTCTTAGATGTGTCTTAGTTTGCATACAGTATTTAGAATAATTCTCATAGCATCTCCATTAGTTTAATTTAACGTTGCATCATTTCATTAGCATTCTGTATACATCAATTCACCATTTAGCATGTCATTTAGTCCATTATCAATCAAAAACATCAAAATAATGTAGGTGTAGATATAGTTTCTACATTCTAGTTTAATGGCTACTCATTTCTTAGGTGTCATCCCTGTAATTCAGTGCGTAATTAAGATATGAGAGCACTATCGCCAGGATCCTTAAGAATAGAGGAAAATGGAATGGCTTTAAGGAATCATTTTATTGAATTGTGTTGTTAATTTAGATTTCCTTAATGTAATACATTGCATCTATTGTGTGTTATTGATTACTTTAATTCACATATTTTCTCACACACATAAATTGGTGCCCACCATGGGGCCTAGCCCCTGTTATTTTGATATTTTTTTGGAAAGCATGCTTTACAGGTTCAGATGTGAGTTTCTCTGGTGCAACCGCTAATTCCTCCAACACACCCAAAAGATTCTCTGGCCCATTCATCGACTATTCTGGCGCAACAAGGGATTTCTCCAGTGCACCCACACCATTTTGTGGTACATCAGGGGGTTTCTATATCACATTTACCACTTTTTGTAGTGTATTTCATGTTTTCTACGGCGCATTGACTTATTTTTGTAGCACATTTACCTTTTTGGCACATCAACTTACTGTAATGGCGCATTTGATTTTCTCTACAAAATTATTTTGAGTTTGAAAACTAATGAATGTTTTTCTGTTGTGCAGGCTTTATAAACGTTGCCAGAGACTTTGCTGAAACTCAAGAACGCTACCAAAGAAACATTTATTGCAAACTATTGATAAATTTGATGCAGGGGTTGGAGTGATTTATTTCCTTTTTTCTTAATTTAGGAATCTAGACTAATTAGGAAGGAAAGAACACCATGTTTGTTGTGTGTGTGAATGGTAGGAATATGCTCTCCCCTTAACTGGGTGATCAAAAATCCAGACCCATTCTCGTTTATCTGTGAGTGTAAGTGGAGTATACAGCGTGTGTTCTCTCTTTATTCATGTGAAATAAATATTGATCAAACTACAACTATACTTGCTTGCTTTTGTTTATCTTAGAGGGCTTGCCTTGTGGGAAAAAATTAATCACCCAAGGGAACAACCCAACCAGTAACACGCTAAAGCCAAGCGACTTCCAGCTGGTATATAAGTGTGGGTACTTGTTGAAAGGAAAGTATCACAAGGATGGTTTTGATGAGAAGGGAAGCAATGGTCTCTCTACACATGGATCATCCCCCATGAACGAAATGTCCATACTAGAACCCTTGTTATAGTTGGCCAAAAACCTTTATCTATTCTTTGGTGCAACAACAGTTGTTGCAAAGGCATCCACATTCTCACAGTTTTTAGTAGAGATGATCAACCTTCCATGGGATTTTTATGGGGGCTAGAATCTTGGTTGACTTGAGAAGTGAGTGCACTGTAAGGGGGAGCTCGTGTGGCCAAGCTTCTGAATTCATCCGCTAAGAATAAGTGTGGTTGGGGTAAAACTCACGTAGAATCCAAAAGAATACAGTCTTTCATAGCCTTAGGAGTGTACATTTCTTGATTGTGTTTGTCAAAGTGTTTTCAAAACAAAGTTCAAACAAAACCTTACACACTACAAGTGCAAAACTATGATTCAAAAAATTTCATTTGAAACAAACCATTCTTAGACTGAAAACCAAGAAAATCAAGTAAACTGGCAACAAACTATTATATTCCCTTGTTCAACGCATACACTACTTCTTTTAGCACATTTACTATTTTTTCTAGCTCATACACCCTTTGTTATAGCACATCCTCTGCTCTTTCCAGCACATTCACCAATTTTACCAACACATCCCTTGCATTTTGTGGTGCATTTGAGCAATTCCCTAGCACATACACCTGATTCTGCAACGCATCTGACCTTTTTTGTGGTGCATCCAAGCCATGCTATAGTACATCTTCCTTTTAGTGCATAAACTAACTATTACAACGCATCCACCAAAATTCATAACTAGAGAGTTGAATTTGACTCCCATCTGACATTTTGAAACTAGAATTCAAAATCTTTTCCAATCTAGAATCATTCCTCAAGAAAAATAGAGTCTAAACATGTTCTTCACCAAATGATTTCATGAAAGATTAAAATCCAGAAACTGAAGTCCATAGCACTTAGTCCAAAATATCATCAAAAACATCTCTCAACACTCTACGAATTTGGAGAGAGATTTCTCTTCAATTTCTACAAAAAAGCTTCAAAGAATAATCCCAACCTGTATCCATTTTACTATTGTCAAAATTCAAGACTTTTCCAAAGATTTGAACATCTCGTTTAGGAAGAAAATTTGTCCCCCCATTTCACAATTGAAACCAAAAGCTTAGAATATCCTCAAGTTTAGAATTATTCCTTAGGTTCCTTAGAGTCTAGACTTGTTAAAAATTGACCTCTACAAGTGGAGTCCTTTACCTAAACTTTGATCATGCATCTAAAAGTGCCCAATAATCATCAAAACCCAAATTTGATCATCAAGTTGAGTTTCCCCATCAAGATTTATCATCCTTCATCCAAAAACAATACACTTTACATCAAATTTTATTACCTTGGTCCCATAAATAGGATTTATTGTTCTATTTGACTTAGGTATTCCTTGGCACTCTTAAACAACGATCAAAATTTAGCAAACCTTCATAATTTGCATTCCCATTTTAACAAGGTCCCAAAAGAAAAAACTTAAGGATAAGGAACTTGAATCTCAAAATACCATGGGTGAACCAGAAGAAAATACATTTCACAAAATTTCTCAAAATGAAACAGAAGAAATAATAGAGGAGGAAATAGAACAAGTAAACCAAGATCCCAATTTTCATAAATTCCTAGAGAGAATATTTGAAAAGCATGGAGAAAAATACCTTCTAATGTTAGCAAACCAAGGGGTCAAGTTACCAAGTGATTTTGATGTTAATAAATTGAAGGGAACTCCAAAGAAAAATGACATTGAAACACCAAATATAGATCAAATGGCTTCCCTAACACATCAAATGAAGAACCTTCAACAACAATTGCAAGACATGCAAGGAGGGACTACCAAAAGATACTTACTGCAAGATATTTGTCCCTACCCCTTTCATATAAAGTTAAACATGATACCATTTCCCCCAAATTGCGACCTACCAAAATATGACAAATAAAATGAAAAATATGACCCCATAGACCATGTACGAGAATTTAGAACAACGAGTCTTGAGTTTTCTCATGAGGACACATACTTGATGAGACTTTTTCATCATAGCTTGGGAGGCCATTGTATGGAATGGTTTTCAAAACTACAACCTTTGAAGAACTTGTCAACAAATTTATCACTCAATATTCATATAACATTGCACATGAGATAACCATGAAGGATCTTTGTAATACCAAACAGAAACAAGGAGAATTTTATTTGCTCGATATGCTCATCCCATACTTAAAAAAGAAAAGATGGATATTTTTATTGATAACCTTAATAGTGAAATGAGTTATAGGCTACAATTACAATGTCCCCCTAGCTTTGAGAAGATGGTAGAAAATGATGTCAAAATTGAAGAAGCTTTAGTCAAAAGAGGGGTATTGAAAATTCCCAATGAAGGATTAAACAGTAAGATTTGATGAAAAACAAATCTATTAAGCCCAAGAAACCTGCATGCAAAAACCTGTCACAAGGAAGAAATCTGTAGGAAACAAAACAAGGGTTTTGCTTTGACAATATGCAAGAATGTATTATCAGATTGAAAAAAGAACATCAAGAATAGAATACAATACAAGAGATCAATCCTTATAAAAGGAGATCAAAACGGAAAGGAAAACCTAACCCTAAGGAGAGTGCATTTAATAATTAATATTAATTATTAAATGACTAATATATGTGCTTAAGGTGAAGTCTTAAGAGGAGAGTAAAGTTAAATAATTACTTTACTCTAACACCCCCCCTTAAGATGAGCTACAATGCAGCTACAAACAATGCAGAAGAAAGCAAAGGAACTACAATGCAACAAAGGGTCCCGGCAAATGCAAGAATGTATTATCAGACTGAAAAAAGAACATCAAGAATAGAATACAATACAAGAGATCAATCCTTATAAAAGGAGATCAAAACAGAAAGGAAAACCTAACCCTAAGGAGAGTGCATTTAATAATTAATATTAATTATTAAATGACTAATATATGTGCATAAGGTGAAGTCTTAAGAGGAGAGTAAAGTTAAATAATTACTTTACTCTAACACCCCCCCTTAAGATGAGCTACAATGCAGCTACAAACAATGCAGAAGAAAGCAAAGGAACTACAATGCAACAGAGGGTCTCGGCAACATGGCCTGATTAGGTACCCGAATACAACAAAATCTCTATAAAGCGGAGTAAAGGAGAAAACCCAGTGGGAAAAAACTCCTCTCCAAAAAGAGATAAAGAAACATGCTGAAAAAAAACATGAAGGAAGGAAGGCCTCACTGAGACCCCCCAAGGACAACTTCCTTCACCCCAAGCATGGAGCGCAACTGAAGATAGCGCGGAGATGCCAAAGGTTTAGTGAAGCATGGGCGCAACCCCTCCTCCTCTCAGGAATGTACCCAAGATGAACCATCCTGAATCAACTGCCTGATGAAGTGCATGTGGATTTCAATGTGCTTTGTCCGCTGATGCTCCACTGGGTTGCATGAAATGTGAATGGCACTCTGATTGTCACACCAAAGAATAGTGGGACTATCTGGAGGAAACCCAAACTCTGTCATCAACTGCCAAAGCCATAAAACCTCCTGAATGGCTAATATTGTTGCACGGTACTCAGCCTCTGTAGATGATAATGCAATAGCAGGTACAACAAACTGCCAACCAACTGCCTGTATAAAGTGGGGTCTACTGAAGGAGTAGAGCAAGTGGAAGACAAAACAACACCTGACTGAAATGGAGTGGGGGCAGACTTGCAATCAAGCATGCCAAATCATTGAAGCATATCAAGAGCATACTTCTCCTGAAATATGGAAATCCCATCCGAAGACTGAATAACCTGAAGACCCAAAAAGAAGTGCAGGAGACCAAGATCTGTCATCTCAAACTGCTCCATCAAAGCTCTCTAAACACTCTGAATCATGGAGGATGAGCTACCTGTAATGATGAGATCATCTACATATAGCACAAGAATCAAAAGATCACCCTCCTAATGCTGAATATACACTGTGTGATCGAAATGACAGTGTGTGAAGTGAGAGGAAAGCAAGAAAGAGTCCATCTTCTCATACCAAGCCCGAGGGGCTTGTTTGAGACCATATAATGAACACCAAAGTCTACAAACCAAAGAAGTTTCTTTCACAAATCCTTGAGGTTGTTCCATATAGATCTCCTCATGTAGGTAACCATGCAGAAGGCACTCTTCACATCCATCTCAAACATCATTCCATCCCTCGTTTAGTGAAAGTACCAGCGATATAGAATTCATCTTGGCAACAAGGAAGGTCTTGAGTACTACCTCTACCCGAGAAAACCCCTTCAACAAGACGCGTCTTATACTTATCAATAGGAACCATTCAACATACTGGTATGGTACAATCTAATTTGCACCGAACCAACTTTCTTCCCTTTTAGGAAGAGGACAAAGATCCCGCATGATTCTTCATCAAAGAAGAATACTCCTCATCCATGGCCCTATCCCACTCAAGGTGACCTGTCACCTCTGAATTTTTTTGAGGATCATCCGAAATGGCATGACTCAAAAGACTAGAACCAGATGTTTGAGCACAAGTACAACGAGTATCTGAAGGATCACCTGCCAAAGAACCAGTTGCATCAACAGTGACACGGGCCCACCTAGGCAAGGATGAAGCAACTGGTGGTGGTGGAGATGGTGGATCATCATCTACATCATCCTCAAGAGATAAGTAATCCTCAAGAGATGAAGAGGGTGGAGTAGGAAATGAGGGAGAAGCTGGTGATGGAGAATCCATTTGAGGATAGCGCTCATCAAATTGGACATCCCGCTGAAACAAGACCTCTCTGGAATCAGGATCAAACAACCTGTACGCATTAACATCCTCACAGTAGCCAACAAATATGAGCGGTTGGCTCTTCCTCTCCATGGCTTTCCGCTGAGCATCAGGAATAAATTCCCAAGCCTCACTACCAAAAACTCAGAATGTAGAAACATCAGGCTTGACATGGGTCCAAGCCTCCTCAGGAGCCATATGTCGCAATGCCTTATGAGGCATCTGATTCTGAATATAATTGGCACAATTGACTACCTCAACCCAGAATGAAGAACTCATAGCTCAAGACTATATCATACAATTTGCCATCTCTCGTAAGGTTATGTTCTTTCTCTCAGTGACACCATTCTGCTGAGGGGTGTAAGGGATTGTAAACTGATGCTGTAAACCATGCTCAGTGCAAAAATCTATAAAAGCCTGATTAACATATTCCCCCCCATTATCTGTGCGTATCCTCCTGATAGAAAGTCCAGATTGCTTCTCCACAAATGTCTTAAAAATCCTGAATGAGTCAAAGACATCAGACTTGTACTTAAGAAAGTACACCCATGTACGTCTGGAGAAGTCATCAATAAAAGTGAGCACATAGCGGGCCCCTGAAAAGGAAGGAGTCGGAAAGGACATAAGATCATTGTGTACCAACTCTAGGGGTGCCCTAGCATGAGTGGCTCGACCCTTAGGAAAAGGATCTTGATGATGTTTGCCAAGAACACAACCTCGACATACACCATCAGTACAAGAAATCTGTGGGAGCCCAATCACAAGTGCTTGAGTACTCATCTGCTATAGATATCTGTAATTGACATGGCCAAAACGCTCATGCCAAAGCCTGCTCACTGAATTTGCATGTGCTATAAGAGAGGAACCAACAGTGTCTGAACTCTCAAAGCCATCAAATCTATATAAACATGATGCAAAATCCACACTCCCAGTAGCCACAACCAAGTCAGGATCATGAAGGTCTCGAATAACCACATCATGTGGTAAGAACTCAACTGTCTTACCAGAGCTAGAGTGGCAAATTCTGAGGACAATGCTCATGCAGAAAGAGCATGAAATTTCCCTGTGGGTTGTGAAGGAGGCTGAGGTGCACTGATATTATGTTGTTGCATGGCTTCCTCCAAAGCCTCTAAATGTTTCCAACACCTGGAAATTGGATGTCCTTCCTTGCACCAAAAATTGCAAGGATCTCCAAATTTCTTCTTAGTCTTGGAGGAAGACTCACCAGACTTCGAAGATTTTCCCTATGTAGAATTCAACTGTGGTTTTGAATCAGACTTAGGTGGTGGCTTGGAGGGATTCTCACTAGCCCCTGAATCTTTCTTAGGCTTCGGTTTCTGCTTCTGTTTTCCTTTGGAGGACTAGGCTACCAATGCTTGGTTATGTGAACCTGAAAGTGAATCCAACTGCTTGAGCTTGGCTTGCTCACGAGTCAGACGATCACAAAAGACCTCAAAAGAAGGCATGACATGTCGAGCACCCAAGGCATCCATGGTGGAATAGAAGATCTGAAATGGACCTTGAAGCTTGGAGAGAATTAGGAAGATGCACTCTGTATCAGTCTTAACTTTTCCACAACCCTGCAAGATAGATCTTTATTATTTGAACTTCATCAGAAAGTCCTCAATGGAGGGAAACGAATCAGGTACCAAAGAAGTTAACTCAGTCTCAAGCTGCAAAGCTCTGAACTGATTGACAGTACCAAAAAGTCCATCAAACTTGGTCCAAATGGCTCGAGGAGTGAGACAACCATCAAGATGAAACAAGAGACTGTCGGAAATGTGTAAAGCCATCAATCCCATAGCCTGATCCATATTGTTCCTGTGCTGCATAACCTCAAAGGCGTGAGTCAACTGAGGCTGAACCTCATCTAAACAGGACCATAACCCTCGAGAATGGAGAAGAGTCATCATGCGACCCTTCCAAGTGTGATAATTATGCGGTGTGAGAGGTTCAATAGATCTGTCGGCCATCCTATGAACTGTGCCTCAACTGCTCTAAATTTTTTTAATTATTATTTAGTGGTCTTTCAGAACTAGACATAAGATGCAGAAGGGGTTTGTTTGTAGATTATGGTTTTCTGATGGAAATGATAGAAAGCAAGAGAAAACACCCCCCCACAATGCAAAAATCCAATCCCCAGTACAAACTGAAAGCCAGAAAGCAATAGAAAGCAGTAATTGGTTGAGACAAATCTCTGTGTACTTGAAGAATTTACTGATGAAATAGACTACAGATCTAGATAGCAATCGTCGGTAAAAAAAACTTTCAATTCAAAGTACGGCACCCACGGGGATTTGAAGTTCTTCCTTTTCAGATCTTCCAATGTAGACATCGGGTCATGCACGACATTCAGAGGAATAAGGTGCAAGACTGGTAAACGATTCTAGGAAGGACAACACTGTGAACAGCACAGAGGACACCCAATAAAAAAATGCCAAATCTGATGGATGCGCTTGTAAAAAATGCTAAAAAAATGTCAGATCTGATGCATGCACTCGTAAAAAATGCTAAAAAAATGTCAGATCTGATGCATGCGCTTGTAAAAAACTACATCTAGAACCTCTCAAATTAGCTGAAGAATCCCAAATTTCTTCTGTCAAACCCTTACTCCCTTTTTTCTTCAAACATGAACAAGCTACAGTAGATCCAGCTCTGATACCATGTAAGATTTGATGAAAAACAAATCTATTAAGCCCAAGAAACCTGCATGCAAAAACCTGTCACAAGGAAGAAATCTGTAGGAAACAAAACAAGGGTTTTGCTCTGACAATATGCAAGAATGTATTATCAGACTGAAAAAAGAACATCAAGAATAGAATACAATACAAGAGATCAATCCTTATAAAAGGAGATCAAAACGGAAAGGAAAACCTAACCCTAAGGAGAGTGTATTTAATAATTAATATTAATTATTAATGACTAATATATGTGCATAAGGTGAAGTCTTAAGAGGAGAGTAAAGTTAAATAATTACTTTACTCTAACATAAACAATTCTATCTCTTCTAACCATCACAACAATGAGAAACCAAAATTTTAGACAAGGAACAAGAATGCCAATGATGGTGCCACCAAAACACATAATGCAAAACCGGTCTTTAATCTATCGGGAACCACAACCAAGACTGATCAAAACATCAATCAGGGCACTAATCAAAATGTCAACCAATATAACAATCAAAACAACCACAATCAAAGTAATACCACATCCAAACCTCCACCTTATCAAACACAAGATCAAACCATAGAAAATTCACACCTTTGGGTCAATCACACGAATCTGCATTGATGGAACTTCTTGCAAATAACCTCATAACACTACTTGACACTTGAGGCTTTGAACCAAAAGTAAAATTGTCATGGTGGAATGATGCCTATTACTATGAATTTCATTGGTGCAAAGGTCATCAAATAAATAGCTGCATGCAATTGAAACATAAGATACCAGATTTAAATAGATGACAAAATCATACAAATAAATGGACCCCAAACAAATGCAAATCATGGAGCATTTAAAAATCCTTTACTGAATTATGAAAAAGGGGAGTCCTCTACAACAAACAACAAAGGAAATAATGTAAACTATGTCCATGATACTATCATAAATCATATCTCAGCAGTGGGAGCTCAAATGAATAACATCAAAACCAATGACAATCAAGAAATTAATGCAAACAATGATCCAATCTATGACATTCCCATTGAACAAGAACAAGACATCATCATCCTTGAAAATCAAATTAATGACATAAAACTAGATATGATTGCAATTGATACTCAAGTCAATGTCATTAAAATAATGAGAAACCAAACAACATGCTAGTAAACGTGACCACGAGAGCACATGCCAAATATGCCCTAAAAGGAAGTTCATCGAAAATACCTGCTACCTCATCCAATCAATACAACATAGTGGACCCATTACAAAAGATTCCTGCACAAATATCAACATTGGAATTGCTCAAGATTTCACCCACCCACAAAGAGATTTTGGAAAAAGCCCTAGTGGACACAACAGTACCAACAAATCTGGAAGTTTGTAAATTCAACACCATGGTGGGACATTTGATCGCACCACATTGCTTATCCTTCTCAGAAGATGATGACACATCTATCTCTCATCCCCATAATGCCACTCTCCATATTGAAGTCCTAATTCATAAACATTGTGTCAAACACGTCCTAATAGATGGAGGAGCCAACCTGAATATATGTACTTTAAAGCTTGTTCGTGCCTTGGGATTCTCTGAGAATGCAATTGATTCAAAGAAAAATATTACAATAAAAGCATATGATGATGAGGAAAGATCTTCATAGGGATTGATTGTCTTACCTATTCAAGTAGGACCAATTCAGAAAGATATAATCTACCAAGTCTTAGACAAGGATCTGACCTACAACATACTATTGGGTCGCCCATCGATCCATGAAATGCAAGTGGTCCCTTCAACATACCACCAATGTTTGAAATTCCCTTGTGGTGGCCAAGAAATCACCATCTT